>JAOTOM010002092.1:0-89730 GCA_034440615.1 Ashinkailepas kermadecensis | reverse complement strand
GCCTATAATCCCTGAGCCTCGGCAAGCTTGGTGCCCGAATGGCCTATAATCTGTGACCTCGGCAAGCTGGTGCCCGAATGGCCTATAATCTGTGAGCCCTCAAATAAGCTGGTGCCCGAATGGCCTATAATCTGTGAGCCCTCGGCAAGCGCGGGTGCCCGAATGGCCCCATATAATCTGTGAGCCCTCGGCAAGCGCAGTACCCGAATGGCCTATAATCTGTGAGCCCTCAGCAAGCACCGAGGTGCCCGAATGGCCTATAATCTGAGCCCTCGGCAAGCCGGTGCCCGAATGGCCTATAATCTGTGAGCCCTCGGCAAATGCCCAGATTGCCAGATGGCCTATAATCTGTGAGCCCTCGGCAAATCTTAGTGCTGAATGGCCTATAATCCTGTGAGCCCTCAGCAAGCTTGGTGCCCGAATGGCCTATAATCTGGCCCTCGGCAAGCTCGGGTGCCGAATGGCCTATAATCTGTGAGCCCTCGGCAAGCTTGGTGCCCGAATGGCCTATAATCTGTGAGCCCTCGGCAAGTCTGGTGCCAGATGGCCTATAATCCCTGTGAGCCCTCGGCAAATGCCGGGTGCCCGAATGGCCTATAATCGGTGAGCCCTCGGCAAGCCGGTGCCCGAATGGCCTATAATCTGTGAGCCCCTCGGCAAGTGGTGCCAGATGGCCTAAAATCTGAGCCCTCGGCAAGCTGGTGCCCGGAATGGCCTATAATCCTGAGCCCTCGGCAAGCAGAGCCAGGCCTTATAATCTGTGAGCCCTCGAAGCTGGTGCCCGAATGGCCTATAATCTGTGAGCCCTCGGCAGACTTGGTGCCCGAATGGCCTATAATCTGTGAGCCCTCGGCAAGCCTTGGTGCCCGAATGGCCTATAATCTGTGAGCCCTCGGCAAGCTAGGTGCCCCGAATGGCCTATAATCTGGGAGCCCTCGGCAAGTTGCCGGCCCGAATGGCCTATAATCTGTGAGCCCTCGGCAAAGCTTCGGGTGCCCGAATGGCCCATAGTCTGTGAGCCCTCGGCAAGCTGGTGCCCGAATGGCCTATAATCTGTGAGCCCTCGGCAAGCTTGGTGCCCGAATGGCCTATAATCTGTGAGCCCTCGGCAAGCTTGGTGCCCGAATGGCCTATAATCTGTGAGCCCTCGGCAAGCTGGTGCCCGAATGGCCTATAATCTGTGAGCCCTCGGCAAGCTTGGTGCCCGAATGGCCTATAATCTGTGAGCCCTCGGCAAGCTTGGTGCCCGAATGGCCTATAATCTGTGAGCCCTCGGCAAGTCTTGGTGCCCGAATGGCCTATAATCTGTGAGCCCTCGGCAAGCCCGGTGCCCGAATGGCCTATAATCTGTGAGCCCTCGGCAAGCTTGGTGCCCGAATGGCCTATAATCTGTGAGCCCTCGGCAAGCTTGGTGCCCGAATGGCCTATAATCTGTGAGCCCTCGGCAAGCCTGGTGCCCGAATGGCCTATAATCTGTGAGCCCTCGGCAAAGCTTGGTGCCCGAATGGCCTATAATCTGTGAGCCCTCGGCAAGTCACGGTGCCCGAATGGCCTATAATCTGTGAGCCCTCGGCAAATTTGGTGCCCGAATGGCCTATAATCTGGAGCCCTCGGCAAGCTTGGTGCCCGAATGGCCTATAATCTGCGGGCCCTCGGCAAATACCGGTGCCCGAATGGCATATAATCTGTGAGCCCTCGGCAAGCTTGGTGCCCGAATGGCCTATAATCTGTGAGCTCTCGGCATGCAAACATAATTGGCATGTTGCCCTTCCTGTGACAGTTGTATGTCTGTTCCTTTTTATGTCTGCTGAGTTCCTGCTGCAGTGATTCTTAGCCCCTTTCCCCTGTTAGCGCCACTTAAAAATCACCAGCCAGTTCTCGCGCCCACTGCGAAATTGATCAAGAATAATATTGATATCACGTATTAATAACAAAACCGTCCCATTTTTAAAGCTATATTTGCATAACTGACCACAACATTATGCATTTCCCAAACCTGGTTTAATTTCCATACTAGCAAAAACATAAATTACATGTACTTGTGCTAGGCATGGTGTATTGAAAACATCCGCTGGATATTGCACACGCACAAGTTTTTATGTCTGATAGCCAACCGCTAGACTAGTTTCGTTTGTAAACCAGCCCTAATGATTCAGTATCCTGGCGTCACACTGTTAACCCGCTCCGTCTTTCCGGTTAGATCCTCATACCCCGTGTCCGGGAGGTCCTTGTATGCGCCCTATAATCTCCTTACAAACTAAGCGTCCGCTTACAAACTAAACGTCCCGCATAATCCGCGTACAAACTAAGCGTCGCACGAAAACTAAAGTGGTGTCATCGCTAAGCGCTCGACGAGTAGGTCCCGAGAACGCCCCCAAATTGTTCCTCCCCTCAAAAAGTGACGTCACTAGGCGGCCTGTGAGATCACGACGGATGTCATGTTTTGGTCTGGGGAGTTCATTTTGGGGTTGATTTTAAAACAATTATTTGGAATCAGAAAAAGGGAAATCGACCATGGCTCCAAAATGTTTCCCCACCCAATTTTTTTTTCTCTGTCCGATCTTCAATTTTCTAGATTTTTTATTTTCTGATTGGTAGAGCGCACCGCGAAACGTTGTCTTAAGTCAACTTGGCCTCTAAAAATGTTTACTTCAGCAAAGAATCTTCGATTTTAGCCCTAATTGGCAAATATGCAAAACATATGTCATCAAACACGAGAATGTCGAAAATTACTCTGGTGCGTTTTGTTGCATCCCTAAAGATAAGCAAACACTATAGGCTTCATTCAAAAATATTTATCCACTAAAGCGTGACAACTAGTTGAACGTTTTTGGAGGTGACCTCACTTGGGCTTCACTAACTCGATGACTGTAGGACCTGACCTCAAAATTGTCGCACAATATGCAAAATTGATGTGGAAAAAGATATGCCAGAATTTCTGCGCGCCGTTTCTTCACTATCCGTCTAAAGCCTTAGTGTGGCATGAAATGCCTCTCCTCCTCCCCTACACGAGACGGGACTGGTAAATATAGCACAACCAAGATTATAAGTTCAAAGGAGACCTCGCCTCGAAGCAGACAAAATCCCGCCGCAAGCCAAACTACACCCAGCGCTGGAATAAAAGTGAGAGTCTTCGTGAGAATTGCTCCGGTTATTTATTGATAAATACATTTATAAATATTATACGGTTATATATTTACAAATATCATCCCTCAAACGACGGCAATACGACCGTGGTAGCTCCACCTCCGTCGGCGATGAGCACAAACTTGTACCCTCCTGCAGGCGCCCTGCTGGTTGTTAACATTTGCACGCCACATGGAAGCAATCTTCAGTAACATGTCGCTGTTTTTGCCTTCGAAGTCGACAACGAGTCAAAATGCTGCAAGCTTTCTACCTCAGTCCAACTTAGTGTCGGGCCCAGGGGGCATGGGGTCATCTCCCCACCCTATTGGACCCCTTCGGACCCGAGGGTCGTTCAACACGTGTTCTTTTTATAGACCGTGATTGAGCACACAATATGTTTGTCGCACCTGGGGAATTCGGGTGACCGGGAAAGATCCCAGTGTCGGCAATTGGAAGGGCCCCCTGAGGAGACGTCAGAGGCCCTGGGCCGACGTGAAAGGCCCTAAGCCTGGGCCAGTGGCTAATTTGGGTGGTCCCGGGCCAATTAAGAGGGCCCCCGAGTCCACGGAGGCTCCCCACGGGCAGACTGAGGCCTCCCTGTCCGGGCCAACGTGAAGAGCCCCAGGCCGACAGAGAAAGCTCCGGGTCATTGGAAGGGCTCCGGGCTGACCAGCAAGGGCCCGACCAGTACAAGAAGGCCCCTAAGCCAATGAAGAGAGCTCTTGACCCGACGAAGATTGGCACTTGGATAGGGTCTCTAGCGGCCAGCGAGTGCCCCGAGCCGATATGAAGGGTCCCTGGACAGAGGCGCACATAGGATTTTACTATGTGGAGACGTGCACACTCTTTAAGGTCTCTTGGTAGAATGGGCCCTCCTTGAGTGATATGGGGACTGCGCAGGACTCGGGAGCCCTCGCTACTTGACTCAGGGGCCGTCTACTTGCCAGAACCCTCGCCGTCAGGACGAGGACCCTTCCAATGACCCAAGGCTCTGTCCGTCAGTCCAGAGCCCTTCATACCTGCTTGGCCCCCTTCAACGAACCTGGGTTCTCTGGTGGCCAGGGCCTTTTCGTCGGCCCTGGAGCCCACTCCGTTGGCTCAGAGGCCCTATTTACTGGCCAGGGTCCTCTCCGTCATGCTGAGAACCCTTTCCAATGATCCTGGGCTCCTTCAATCATTCCAGGGCTTTCATATCGCATTGGGTCCCTCCGTCGGCACAAGTGCCTGTGAAGTCGGCTCGGGGCCCACTCCATGGCCGGGGATATTTTCCGGTTCCCGGAAAATTTGCCAGAAGGGCGGTTTTAACGTTCTTTCCCTTCTCGAATACCCATTCGAGTATTCATTCCTTCCGATGCTGAGAAGGCATGTTCCCTTGCCCCTTCTGTACACTATGCCTGGGCTGGCAGAGGAAGCCAAAGGTCAGGACCAAGCGGTTTATATTGATACAAATTCGCGCTGCAAACTGTTTCTATGTCACGAAACGCACGAATACCAACACCAGCTATGGTACGATGCTACCTGCAAACCAGCCCGGACATTATAGGAGGGCAGCCCCCTCCCCGGTCAACAAAAAAATTCATGGTAGGGGCACTGAGTTCAGGAGGCACTATAATTATGGATCCCCCCTCCCCCCTTGGCCAAATCCTGGACCAACCACTGGGCCATCTACAGACCAAAATACAACCATCTGTCATCACGGGTGGATGTTTCTATGCTTTTGGTGAGGACTTGACCGCACCAGCCACCGACGTCTCGCCCTCTTAATAGGCAACGATATTTTGATCTGTCAATTGCCTGAGGCCTGAATCATATGCCAGTTTGGGCTTGTTTTGGGGTTAAACATATAAGCAACGTGATGTATTGATGATCATTGCTATATAACAACATATGATTATCTCGTAATTAAATGCACTATAGGGAATGGTCGAAATAGCATAGGTTGCCATGGTTCTTTCGACATCGCACCTTTCCCGCTCAGTTTATGCCCCAGAAAATCGTCAAACACGGCATTTCTAACAGCATGTTCGGCCAGTTGACAATCCCAACCGGGGGTGGGGCCGAGCGAACGTGGTGGTTGAAACCCCGTCTCGATACGACAGGGCAGATGACAGGCCGGCACTTGAACAAACTGAGCAATCGAGTGGGGGTTATGGAGGCAAATACGCGAGGTTTGGCTTAGTTATACATATCGCAGAGGCACGATTATGTCAGGTTCACGGACGTTTGTACGAGTGAGGTGATGAAGCCCCAGCGAGTAAAGAAGTTGGGTCTTCATTACGATCACGTCAGAAAATTGCACACCAGAAAACTTGCTCTGTACTGCTCTGGCTGAACACCCCCAACATGCGAGGACCTGTCATGACATGCGAGGACCTGTCGGGCTGAAAATGTAAAACGCCTACTGTTAGCCTATGAACGCGTCACTGCAGCAGTGTTAAAATAATGATTTCTCGTTAGGTGTGAGATGTAACGAGTGCAGCAGGATGTCGAAATCGCCACGGAAATAACTTTATTAAAAATGTTCTAAGCCCTGCAAACCCAGTTTTGAGACAATTGCGTGCATATCACTGTTCCCACTGTACGTGTTTTGAGAGGTACATAATTTGGGGGACACCGACATCAACCGTTTTCCGGGAATTGCACTGCGGGATGTTCGTTATCACTGTCCCGGATCCGTTATGGTAAGCATGAGCATGACACTCGTAAACGGGATGCAGTTAGAAACGAGGAATGAAGACTAAATAAACACGCACAAAAAAAAACACGATGTCGATACTTTTTTGGGAAGGATATCGATTTAGTGTTCAGGAAGTGGTATATTCCACCCTATTTCGCGAATAATTTATCATTGCTGCAGTTGTACGCTATCCATTGCCATGGAATAATTGTATGCAAAACTTGGCGGACCGTTCTAACCATTCGCATGAGCAATCTAAATATAAAGCCATGCTCCAATCATGTCCATAACTCCAAAACGATCAACTTAAAAAGGCATCAAAACCACAAATTCATATTTATCGAATCCAACATTAATTGGTAAAACATTTCGATGACAATCAGTACGGAAAGCGACACATCCCGGTTGCACCCGGCGAGCCCTGGCACAGATCAGCCAGTCAGCAGGCGGTGGCTATCACGGAGCACTCTTGCTCTCGCTATCACTATCGCTGGTCGCGTACAGCTTCACGTGCTGCGTGACCACCACGGCGCTGCGTACCGCCGGCCAGCTCTGTTCTGTGTTCGAGCTGTCGCTGCTGTCCGACAGCCGGCGGCAGCGGACCGGCGTCGAGCGCGCCGCCACGCTGCTCGAGCTCGACGGCCTCTCGCTGGACGAGCCGACTGGCGAGCGGATTCGCTGGAAGTGGCTCGGGCGCGTCGCCGATGTCGACGCCACAGCGAGAGACTCGGGCGACGGCCTGCTCGGTTGGCCCGGCGCCACCTCGTTCGCAGAGTCGGAGTCGCTGCCAAATTGCGCCGCTCTGCGCGTGCGCGAACGCTTCTTGTCGCGCTTGTGCCGCTTCTTTTCGGTCCGCGCCGATGCCGCACGCCGATGGGAATCGCCCTCTGGCCGGCGCGGCTCGCTCGACTTGAGCCTCTTCCGACGACTCGAGCACTCCTTCCGGTGCGTGTTGGAGGCCTTCGCGGTGCGCTCCGTCGAGCACCGCCGCTTGCGCGAGCCGGCGACGGCTGACTCACGACTGCGCTTGGACGCCCTGTGCCGGCGACTGGTACAGCGGGCGGCTGGAGGCGGCGGCGGCAGCGGAGGCAACGGAGGCGGCGGCGGCTGCCGACTCTCGCAGTCCGACGACAGCGTCACCACCTCCGGCTGGCGTTCGTGGCGCGGCGGCAGCACCGTCACCACTTGGACGGCCGAGTCCGAATCTGAGTCGGACCCGGCCGGAGGCACGCGCACGCCGCTCGGACCCGGCGTCGGCGACACGGGCTCCACCAGGATCGGCGTCGGCGGACGCGGCAGAACCTGCACATCGCTGTCGGAGCTGTCGCTGCTCGAACTCGACGTCGATTCGACCCGTTCACCGCTGGGCACGGCCGGCCGGCCCCTGGCCGTAGCGCACGTGAAGGTCGTAACCGATCATGTCGTACGGCGAGCGGGCGTACGAGTACAGCTCGTGCACCAAGTGTTCCGTCCAGCCGCCCATGTAGGGCTGCAGGTGGGCGCGAAACTGCGGGCTGAGGATGTGCATGCGGGTGATGAGTTCCATGATTTGCTCCAGCACGTGAGCCAGGTGCGACCCGCTGTCCAGCACGGCGTTCAGCTCCCGGTTCAGCCAGGGCACCAGTCGGTGCGTGCACGCCGGGTTCATCCTGAGGTGGCGGAACAGTCGTGTCAGCGGCGGTGACACCAAGTAGGCAGCAGCATGCCACATGCCACAGTAGGCGGCAGCAGGAAAGAAGCGGGCCGAGTGTGAGACCGTCCACTGTCCAGGGTTGGGCTTTTTACTTTGTAATCCTGAATAAGGAGAGGAAAACTTTTCGGTAATTGCATATGGAGAGGATATTTTTCTTCAAACATGTAACATCAGAATGTCAGTTTGCCCTTCCCAGTGAATCTTGAGCACTTTATCACCGAGCAGCTCATTGTCGAACAGCACCATTCAAACTCCAAATGATAAAGGTGAGAGGACAATTTTGTGGAGAGGATAATATTCTGGAAGCCAAAAACAAACATTAAGAACTCAATTTTCCAACACCGATGAAGCTAAATTCGGAATTTTGTGTGGAAAGCGATACGTAGCAGAAGTAATATATACACATTCAGCCAATACATGGCTGATATTTGCATATTTCACTATCCTATAACAGCTCTTAGAGACCATGACATGTGAAATGCACCCAGTGTTAATACCATTCGGTTTCAATTATACTTTGTGCAGATATGCAACTACAGAGAACCATAATTGTATTCCACAACTATGCAAATGATGTGTGCAAAATATTTTAATCACATATTCGGTAGAATAGGTCAATGGTTTTTTATTTACATCGCACGCCACCTCACCCGAGAACGACCACGTCATGGGACGATCGTCTCTCCCGGGAACCAGCGAGCCGCACGGTGACCAGCTAGCACAAGTGCCTTGGCAGCATTCGCAGTTTTGAATCCCAGAGTTGAGAATAGTGTTCGGATGAAATCAAATCCGGACCGGATCCAATTCGGGGAGAACAATTTCCTTTTCCTTGTTGGTATCGCCAACAACCATGTGTTTCCAGATTTTAGGATAGGTACCTACAATTATGGTTGGTAAATTAGGAATATTGCAGTTAAAAATAATACATTGAAGAAAAAAAACGAACGCGTGAGATGCAGTCCTATACTTCTTCGTAGTAGAAAACGATAGACTTCGTATAAGAAAGTCTTTCTTAGTAACGATATGGTCCACTATTAACAGCATGAGTTTGAATCTAAGAACCCACAAGTCCGGATAGTTATACCAAAAGTCAGTAAGAATGCATCATTTCAGTATTTTAAAAACTCAACCTTGTATTGGATTTGAAAAAGGAGTGCATACATTTCCGTAGGTGATGTTCTGGATGACAAAACGGTATTCTTGTCTTAAAGGGTGTTTTTGGAATTTTCGGATTTTGTCCCAGAATATTATGTTTATTAACGTGATTCGGAAGATGCGATCATTCGTTTTCTCCGTAAATGCTTACGTCTCGGTTAATCTTAACGATAATATCTATAATGCGCCATATATGCCACACCGCTGTTGTTTGTTGCATAATTTATCCATCCCTCACCTGGCACTTCTCAGACGTGATTAAAGGGACATTCAACACTTCACGCAGTTGATTCAACACTTTTTCACGTTGAAAATGCTTAATTTCCGCCTCTTTGACACATAGATGACACCACCATTATTTCACCGCAACGCCGGAAAAAAAACTAGCAGAGCACGGCTTTCGGGCGTGATGTACGGTTGACGTCACGATAAATATTACGCTTGTTTTGAAACTGCTTGAAACGCTTGTTTTGAAATTATAATATATAAGTTTATATTAGTTTAGATAAGAATAGATTGTATTACGTTAGGTTAGGTTAGGTTTTCCTATTTAATTATTAATTATCATACTGGTTGTTGGAAGTCCTGAGGAAAGACAAGACCGAGCAGAAGCACACTCTTTTAAATATCACTTTCGCGGTCCGTCACGTTAAACATTACGCTTGTGTTTTTAAATTAAAATATATGAGTTTATATTAGTTTAGATAAGAGTAGATTGTATTATGTTAGGTTAGGTTAGGTTAGATTTTCCTATTTAATTATGAATTATCATACTATTTGTTGGAAGTCGTGAGGATAGACGAGACCGGGGTCACAGGGGTCACTTTGAGGTCATCAGTTCGAAAATGGCTTCGGTGTGTGTAGGTTGTGATCCAGTGCCATATGATATAATCAAACTTTGTTATAAGGACAACCAAGCGAGCTTAGACTTCCTTAGACGCCACGGAGTTCTTCCTGCCGTAGTTGTCTGCTCTAAGTGTTCCAAGGCCTGCAGGTTGCAGGAGAGTAGGCATCGGTGGGAGTGCACCGAGACGTTTCGTGTCGCCAGAAGGAAGGAGAAGAAGAGGTGTGGGTTCGTCACAAGCGACTACAAAGGAACTTTTCTCGACGGAACCCGCCTGGAACCGTGGTAAGTTGTGTGTTTTATTAATCTGTGGTTAGATAAAGCCGGGACCATCTCATTAAGGTATGTGGACGTTTGTAGCGTTAGCCAATCGAAGCCTCAGTCCCATGCCTATGACGTCATCATACCGTACCGACGTGACTATGACGTCATCGTTCAAATTGAAAAGTAAGCATTTACGGAGAAAACGAGTGATCGCATCTTCCGAATCACGTTCATAAACATAGTATTCTGAAGAAAAAAAATCCTAAAATTCCTAAAACACCGTTTAAGAAAAATTTACCGACAAAACTACGGAACCCTGACCTTTTTCTGACACTGCGTCAGCCACACACCCAAAGCTGTTTCAGCCTACCAACACCAGGATGAGCATTGGGGCAATAATTATAAACAATTGGCAAAGTACCACGTTGCCCTTACCCGATACGAACTGAATACAAAAGCATGGTCGCATCTCGATCAATACAGCTGTACAAAAACGCTTCTCAGCACCTGAATCCCAGTCCATTTCTCCAAACCATCCCACTCGCAACCAAGGGCGGGGGAGGGTGGCGGTTACCCAAAATCTTTCATTTTAATTTTTGCACTATCTATGCAAAAATTGGCGTTGTATGGTAAATAAGGAGACAACTGATAGCTTGCTCCTGGCCAAAGGTGCTGTGTTGCGACTGCCCTTGCTCGCAGCAGCTGGACCGGCTCACCTGTAGAATTCTGGCCCCGTCTCGCGGTAGAGGCCGGTCAGCGAGTCGGCGGTGGGGCGTGCCCAGGCGTCGGTCTCGTAGAGTGTGCGGCGCGACAGGGACGTGACCCGGGAGCGCGTGGCCGGCCGGCTGCGGCCGGCCGGCGCCGCCGGCAGACGGTAGTCGGCAGCGTCCGCCGGCCGCCAGAGCATGGGCAGCACCAGCGAGCGGAACCGGTGCTGCTGGCGCCGCATCTGCAGCCAGCGCGAGCGCGACTCGTCGCCGTCCCTGCCACGCACGCGCGTCCAGTTACCCAGCACGTCGGAGCAGCTGACTAGTTTAATGAAATACACGCAACCCTGCGCCATCGAATCATATACCCCAGATCTGGCGCCGGTCTATTAAGACCGATTTGTTCACTAAAGCAAACAAGAGTTGAAGAAGTTGTTTTCCAGTCTCATTCTAGTATCAAGTATTATTTAAGAAATAAAGAATGCATAACTAAGACAAATAAGCCAACGCAAATTTTGAATTGTTCAGTACTTGTTCGATGTAAGGCATTATTATACACACTATGTAGTTTTAAATCACACTCCTTACAATGATTCGAAAGT
Organism: Ashinkailepas kermadecensis; assembly: GCA_034440615.1. Taxonomy (NCBI): domain Eukaryota; kingdom Metazoa; phylum Arthropoda; class Thecostraca; family Neolepadidae; genus Ashinkailepas; species Ashinkailepas kermadecensis. The sequence goes on along the minus strand of JAOTOM010002092.1, from coordinate 78,662 downwards.
ACGAAATTACACGTATTACATGTCTGGCACAACTCTTCGTCACATGCATTCAGACAAGTGGCATCGTACAACGCGATTGAAAAATCACCAGAGTTCATCTGGTGATAAATATCTTCACATAAATATTTTCACACGTGAATGCTACACAAGAGCACTATCATGAATACTACCATGAATAGCTGACACAAATAAGATTTACTATGGCAATCCATGCTACACGTTCACCTCACTAAACGCCAGGACGAATAGTTCCTATTTAATTTGGGTCTAAACTCGCGAATGTACATCGACTCAGTGATTTTGCACTCCGGGTGGTCTTTGCAAGTTTTAATGATCTCCAAGGTGGAATCAATTTTGGCAGAAGTTATACTGCTAGTGCTGTGGGCTTGTCTAAAATGATCTCCCATCGGTGTGTCGAACGTCCCGTTTTTTTTTGCATTGCGTAGGTGCTCGTTGAACCGTAGGCGAGCGGGACGAGCTGTCTCGCCAATGTATGTGGCCTGTTGGCCGCTATCGGTGCAAATATTACACATAATACGGTGCACAGGCCAGATAGGTGACACTTCCCAGCCACTCCGGCTGAACACGCCGAACAACGCCGGGTTCCCGCAGGGCTTTGGGGTTGAGAGATGCCTGACCTAACTAGTAAACTTTGTATGGTTACGGTGCTCGCCCAGACGACATGCAAGCTTAAACCAGATCTGGTGAGTCAGTTGATTTTTGTCGTGAGTTTTTCGTCGACGTATGGCAGAGTCAGAAATCCATCTATATCTTGAGGTGTTCTGGTCGCGCTCTTCGGTCTTCGATGTTCGTATGGTCTATTGGTCGGACGGGCAGCCTCTCGTTCCAGTCGATGTAGGAGATGTGATGGATATCCGTTCTGTTCGAAAAGTCGATCGATCTTATTCGTTGACCTTATGTTGGCAGCCTCGTCTGACGACAAGCGGGTCGTTCGTGTATATTCGGATCGAGTAACAGATTTCTTAGTGGCCATCGGATGCGCTGACGAGTGATGAAGAATGATGCCTGAATGGTTTGGTTTTATGTAAAGTTCATTCACCTTGGATGACACACACAACAAGAAATATATTCTCTTTCTGGACACTGATTACTGTAGAAAGCGACAGCAGATATGCGACCGAGCTTTAAATAAAACAAAACCATTCAGGCATCATTCTTCATCACTAGTAGCAGTATATCTTCTGCCAAAATTCCTCTCACCTTGGAGATCATTAAAACAGGCAAAGACCACCCGGAGCGGAAAATCACTGAGTCAATGTACATTCGCGAATTTAGACCAAATTAAATAGGAACTATTCGTCCTGGCGTTTAGTGAGATGAACGTGTAGGTGGATTGTCATAGTAAATTGTATTTGTGTCAGCGCCGGGCGGCGCCTGGGCACATGGAAGTGCTCTTTTGCAACATTCACGTGTGAAGATATTTATACTCTGTCGATTTTTAAATGCGTTGTACGATGTCACTTGTCTCAATGTATGTGACCCAGGGTTGTGCCAGAAATATAATACGTGTAATTTCAAACTTCCGAATCATTGTAAGGAGTGTTATTTAAAAACTACACACAAGGCAAATTTTGTCTTACTGAAGAAAAACGAGTGGCTCTGTTTCATGAAAGTTAGTATGCAAGACAGATACTTACCAAAATTGAATCCCAGAATTGAAATTGAATCCCCAACATACAGAACATACAGAAATTGAATCCACCACATTCGTTCATGAACCTATTTATGATAGGCAGTGTTCCTCGGTTTCAACTAGTCGCATTTCATTGCAGGCTACTTGCATGTGCGCGGCTTACTATAAAAACTTACACGTACATTGCTAAGTTTACCTCCTAATCTAAGTGCGTACGCTGGAATACCTGGCTGAGGACAGACGGCACCGCATCTACCGACATTATTAAGGTTATTACACTTATTACACTACGTACATCGCATCTGTTGACATTAGTAAGGTACCTTTACACTGCGTATTCCCGCGGCCGGAAACGGGGAGGACGCGTTCCCCTCCCTAAACTTCGTGAAATTGAACATTACGCATACGACACATCTGTCGTGTGCGTAATGTTAAATCGCACGAGTCTGTGCCTACCGAACTGGACATGCGCCAAGTGCGTGTCCAGGTCGGTGGGCACAGACGGCAGTAATTCCCAGGTCGGTAGGTACAGACGGTGCAGCAATGCCCAGGTCGGTAGGCATAAACAGTGCCGTACATACCCAGGTCGGCAGACACAGACGGAGAGTGCATCCCCAGGTCAGTAGGTACAGACGGAGAGTGCATCCCCGGGTCGGTAGGTACAGACGGTGCGGTACGTACCCGGGCCAGTAGGTACAGACGGTGCGGTACGTACCCGGGTCGGTAGGTACAGACGGTGCGGTACGTACCCGGGTCGGTAGGTACAGACGGTGCGGTACGTACCCGGGTCGGTAGGTACAGACGGTGCGGTGCATCCCCAGGTCAGTAGGTACAGACGGTGCAGTACGTACCCGGGTCGGTAGGTACAGACGGTGCGGTACGTACCCGGGTCGGTAGGTACAGACGGTGCGGTACGTACCCGGGTCGGTAGGTACAGACGGTGCGGTACGTACCCGGGTCAGTAGGTACAGACGGTGCGGTACGTACCCGGGTCAGTAGGTACAGACGGTGCGGTACGTACCCGGGTCAGTAGGTACAGACGGTGCGGTACGTACCCGGGTCAGTAGGTACAGACGGTGCAGTGCATCCCCGGGTCGGTAGGTACAGACGGTGCGGTACGTACCCGGGTCAGTAGGTACAGACGGTGCGGTACGTACCCGGGTCGGTAGGTACAGACGGTGCGGTACGTACCCGGGTCAGTAGGTACAGACGGTGCAGTGCATCCCCAGGTCAGTAGGTACAGACGGTGCGGTACGTACCCGGGTCGGTAGGTACAGACGGTGCAGTGCATCCCCAGGTCAGTAGGTACAGACGGTGCGGTACGTACCCGGGTCAGTAGGTACAGACGGTGCAGTGCATCCCCAGGTCAGTAGGTACAGACGGTGCGGTACGTACCCGGGTCGGTAGGTACAGACGGTGCGGTACGTACCCGGGTCGGTAGGTACAGACGGTGCGGTACGTACCCGGGTCAGTAGGTACAGACGGTGCGGTACGTACCCGGGTCGGTAGATGTAGGGGTGCTGGTCGACCGCCGGCGGCGGGGACGGCAGACGATATCGGTCGTAGTCCATGTCGGAGCGCACATTGTGCACAATGGAGGTGAATCCCTGCTTGCAGAGAGGACAAACGGCACGAACCTGCCGCGAATGTGTGGGTCAACATGGGCACAGAAACACCACGTGATGGTAAGCACGGGCATACATACCACGTGATGGTCAGCACGGGTACACACACCACGTGGCAGTCAGCACGGGCAGACACCACGTACAGGGTTGGAAAATAACCCTGTCCGGGATTTTGTCGTCCAGAGCATTATCCTTCCCGGACATTTATCTCCAGTTACTTGCAGAATGTTGAAAGGCACTTCATGCCAATGTAATGGTGCCAACTTTCTACTCTCAAACAGAAACGTGTGTGTGCATGTGTTCTTAAATTATGGCTGTTTATTCCGGTAATAGTATTGTTTAGTTACCGACGAAAACTGAGGATATATCACCGACCTTCTAAGGGGAAGTGACCGTTTGGACATATTTTGGTGTAATTGTTCTTAATCGCATCGTTTCCAACATTGTTTTTTTTATCAAAGATACAACCCTAGATTCTGCAAATGCCAAAACGAGCTTGGTTATTTGAGCTTAGGGGCGCATCGACTGCATTGGTCATACATCGCCCAGCCAAAACGGGTGGTCGCTGATTCCAAGGAAAAAACGGACAGAAATGTATCTGTACTCCCCAAATTTGACGGCCCGATAATCATTTAGGACTCAAAAACAAACCCAACCGTGACCACGTGACGGTCAGCACGGGTACACACCACGTAACGGTCAGCACGGGTACATACACACCACGTGACGGTCAGCACGGGTACATACACACCACGTGACGGTCAGCACGGGTACACACACCACGTGACGGTCAGCACGGGTATACACACACCACGTGACGGTCAGCACGGGTACACACACACCACGTGACGGTCAGCACGGGTACACACACCACGTAACGGTCAGCACGGGTACATACACACCACGTGACGGTCAGCACGGGTACACACACCACGTGACGGTCAGCACGGGTACACACACACCACGTGACGGTCAGTACGGGTACACACACCACGTGACGGTCAGCACGGGTACACACACACCACGTGACGGTCAGCACGGGTACACACACACCACGTGACGGTCAGCACGGGTACACACACACACCACGTGACGGTCAGCACGGGTACATACACACCAGGTAACGGTCAGCACGGGTACACACACACCACGTGACGGTCAGCACTGGTACACACACCACGTGACGGTCAGCACGGGTACACACACACACCACGTGACGGTCAGCACGGGTACACACACACCACGTGACGGTCAGCACGGGTACATACACACCAGGTAACGGTCAGCACGGGTACACACACACCACGTGACGGTCAGCACTGGTACACACACCACGTGACGGTCAGCACGGGTACACACACACACCACGTGACGGTCAGCACGGGTACATACACACCAGGTAACGGTCAGCACGGGTACACACACACACGTGACGGTCAGCACGGGTACACACACACACCACGTGACGGTCAGCACGGGTACACACACACCACGTGACGGTCAGCACGGGTACACACACCAGGTGACGGTCAGCACGGGTACATACACACCAGGTAACGGTCAGCACGGGTACACACACACCACGTGACGGTCAGCACTGGTACACACCACGTGACGGTCAGTACGGGTACACACACACACCACGTGACGGTCAGCACGGGTACACACACACCACGTGACGGTCAGCACGGGTACACACACACACCACGTGACGGTCAGCACTGGTACACACACCACGTGACGGTCAGCACGGGTACACACACACCACGTGACGGTCAGCACGGGTACACACACACCACGTGACGGTCAGCACTGGTACACACACCACGTGACGGTCAGCACGGGTACACACACACCACGTGACGGTCAGCACGGGTACACACACACACACCACGTGACGCCACGCAGGACAGCGCGCGACCATCTTCACCATGCAGTTGACGGTGACATGAACGTCAGCTGGGACAATATCACACCACCAGTGCTGTAAGTAGCATTATCCGCAGGGTCGGGTACAGGGCTTGAGAAGGAGCCGTGGAGGGGGAGCATAGTCAAAAGGTCCACACGGGTTGCCCCATCGAATATGATCCTGCGCATCCGTGTCACCTACTTATAGCATGACGCACAACGGCAAAAGCAATAGGCTGTGGGCCGAGTTCGCCGATTGTCGGTTCCTAGGGAAACCGATGTTTCTGGATTTCGACAGGTTGGTTGGTTGGTTGGTTATTTGGGCTCAGGGGCGCATCGACTGCTTCGGTCATACAGCGTCCAACAGGATTTCGACAGGATATAGACACATGTGAGTAAATGACCCATTACAAGACCACGAGGAGGTGGCCAAGGCCCACTCCATAATTGTACATACTCTCTACATTAAAAACCACAGCCATGGAAAAACTGTGAGGATAATTCAGTTTTTCGAACACGACAATCGCTACACATCAACAATTATCCATCCGTCGAAAAGAATCGCGTTGGTGAACCAACACATCTTATTCTCCCAATCCGAAATGACGATTACTAATCGTCAGCCGGGTCACCCTCCTCTCAAATTTGGAGGAGTTTGGCATAGGGTATAACACCACTCGGCATCGATGTGATGTGGGTGTCAGCGGACCCGCCACGTGGTTTTCCATGAACGCACGGCGCAGTTCGTTGCCGGGCGCGCGCGCCGCCTACCTTGGACCACTCGAGGATGCAGGTGAAGCAGAACTTGTGCGTGCAGCCGTCGGTAAAGGCGGGATTGTCGCGGCGGCCCAGGCAGATGGGGCACGCCGAGTCTGGTGAGGCTCGGCCAGACGCGGAGCCGGTCGGCGACAGCTTCAGCCTGTCGGGCGTCGGCTCGCGCGGCAGCTCGGGCGGCGTGGCCGGACACTCCAGGTCAGCCGGCATCTGTCACAGTAGAGCCGGCCGTCAGCCATCTTACAGCGCCAGCCACCGTCACCGCGTCAGTCATACAGAAACATCTGTCGTCGGCCATCTCACAGCGTCAGTCGTCGTCACCGCGTCAGCCACACAGACACATCTGTCGTCAGCCATCCCACAGCGCCAGCCGCCGTCACCGCGTCAGCCATGCAGACACATCTGTCGTCAGCCATCCAGACACGTCTATTGTCAGCTATCCAGACACGTCTGGCATTAGCCATCCAGACACGTTTGCCATCAGCCATCCAGACACGTCTGTTGTCAGCTGTCAAAACACGTCTGTTGTCAGCTATTTAGACACGTCTGTTGTCAGCCATCCAGCCACGTCTGTTAGGCATCGAGACTCGTATGCCGTCAGCAGTCCAGATACGTATGCCGTCAGCCGTCCAGACACTGTCGTCAGCCGCCCAGACACTATGTCGTCAGCTGTCCAGACACTATGTCGTCAGCCGTCCAGACACTATGTCGTCAGCCGTCCAGACACCATGTCATCAGCCGTCCAGACACTGTCGTCAGCCGCCCAGACACTATGTCGTCAGCCGTCCAGACATTATGTCGTCAGCCGTCCAGACACCATGTCGTCCGCCGCCCAGACACTATCCCATCAGCCGTCCAGACACTGTCGTCAGCCGTCCAAACACTATGTCGTCAGCCATCCAGACACCATGTCGTCCGCCGCCCAGACACTATGGCGTCAGCTGTCCAGACACTATGTCGTTAGCCGTCCAGACATTATGTCGTCAGCCGTCCAAACACTATGTCGTCAGCCGTCCAGACACTATCCCATCAGCCGTCCAGACACTGTCGTCAGCCGCCCAGACACTATGGCGTCAGCTGTCCAGACACCATGTCGTCCGCCGCCCAGACACTATGGCGTCAGCTGTCCAGACACTATGTCATCAGCCGTCCAGACACTGTCGTCAGCCGTCCAAACACTATGTCGTCAGCCATCCAGACACCATGTCGTCCGCCGCCCAGACACTATGGCGTCAGCTGTCCAGACACTATGTCGTTAGCCGTCCAGACATTATGTCGTCAGCCGTCCAAACACTATGTCGTCAGCCGTCCAGACACTATCCCATCAGCCGTCCAGACACTGTCGTCAGCCGCCCAGACACTATGGCGTCAGCTGTCCAGACACCATGTCGTCCGCTGCCCAGACACTATGGCGTCAGCTGTCCAGACACCATGTCGTCCGCCGCCCAGACACTATGGCGTCAGCTGTCCAGACACCATGTCGTCCGCCGCCCAGACACTATGGCGTCAGCCGCCCAGACACCATGTCGTCCGCCGCCCAGACACTATGGCGTCAGCTGTCCAGACATTATGTCGTCAGCCGCTCAGACACGTCTGTGGTCACAACGGCTGTCCATCGTTCATGCATAACAAGCCATGCCAGAGGGCGGGCTCGCAAGTACTAGACAAGGGAACAACTTAAGGGCTCGCTAATTTCGTGGATTACAAACATTGATCAATGTCGTTTGCTTAGTGCACAGCATAGTTGCACTCGCATAGCTGTCGAATGCTGATAAATAATTTACTAAATGTGAATTTGGAGTGGATTTATCCAGTAAACGGACCAGGGCTCTGAACCAGCCATGCTGACTTGGCGCAATGATTACAATGCCGCTTACAAACAACAAACAAGACGCAATGTTGGGCATAAGACGAGCGAGGCTTACCACGACCGATGAGCTTCCATTAATCATTTATATTGGTTGGACGATCAGTCCCCGTGTTCCATTGCAGGAACTACTTGCAGATGGATACACGACAACAAAAACACATGAGCAGCTCTCTTTTCAATTGGCTTCTGAAACATATCCCAAACTGTTTCTCCTGGCAGTCTTTCCTAAGAGCAGTTTGTCGGTACATAAAGTGGAATTACCAATAGTAGCAATGGAGGAAAGCTATCAAGAAATTTTCTGATTTTCTTTTTGTCATGTCATGAGGGACATAATTCCTCAAGCATCATTTCCATGCGGCTTTTTGAACGCATCGAAGCACCTGAAGATTTGCATAATGCAAATGTAGCACCAATCTTCAAGAAGGATAATTGAAACTATACAGAAAACTGCAGGCTTGTGAGCTTAACCTTATTAGTTACAGCGTCCGAAAACCTGTTAATGAGAATGTTCCGACTCATCTTGGTAGGCACAACCCTTCAACATGCGCACTGGGGGGGGGAGGATCCGCCTACTCCTCCTGTTTTCAAAGATATATCATAACGGGTAGAGATGTGGTCATGAAGTCTTTGGACTATATTGTAAATTCATAAGCACATCGGTGTCCGCAATCGATGCGTTCTTAAATCCCAACAGCCAATGATAAGCGCATCAGATGCAAAACTAATTTTTGAAATCCGTTGTATATACAGCAATGCGGGGTGCAAATTCCACCGACCGACCGACCGGCAGGCCACGACGAAGGTTTCGTCGGCGCGCCGGCCGATCGGTCGACCTCATTTGACCCTGAAGGCATTCACTTGCGGCCGTAAAATGTCTACTGCAGAGTTCACGACAACCGTAATCTCTCCTCCAAATTTTGGGCTCCAAGTTTCGGTAGCTTCAGTGGTCAAAGGTGGAGGGAGAGGAATCCCCCCCTCCCAGTTCGGATTATGTTAGATGCCCCCGGTGAGCGTCCTACAGGACACTCAGCATTACTTTTTAGCTGGGAGATCTTGCTTAACTTACCTTCCGGAATTCATGGATTATGTAAGTAGAAGATGATTATGAGAAGAAGACAGCTTGCAGCCAAAAGCTTTTCATTGCACTTCGGGCCTTTTCTATCTCAAATTTGAACATGAACAATACATTGGCATGTTACCGACCAGTTCTGTAATTATTATAAGAATGTGCATGCCAGCCATTCCTGGGCTTTAGGGCGCATCATTTATACATTTACACACATCTAGGTCGCACTGAAGCATGGCCAAGAAAGGGAAAACAAAAGGTGGTACTGAATAGATGCAAATCTGATGGAAGGATTTTCCAAGTGTTCTAAGTGGAATGCCACAGGGTTTCGTTCCTGGTCCACTCCACTTTATCATCTTTGTGAAGAACATTTGGGAAGGGTATGACAAATGCAAGGCTATGCATATTGGATGTGGAACAATTAGATATATAAAGGGAGGTAGATAATTGAATGTCACTGAAGAGAAGAAAGAATAAGGAGTGTTAGCTTCCAGGACATACCTAATCTAGGATTAGAATCAGAAAAAAACTAACTCGGCTAGAAACAGGACGATTAGAACGTTAGGATTAGAATGGAAGCTATCAATATTAGAGGTATTCAATATAAGAGCAATGAAGCTATGGAACAACGTACTTTGCCTACTTGCGACCCCAAGTGAAACATTGTGCACAGACACGAGCTCTTCTTTTGAAAGGGACACAGATATGATAGCAAACGTGCAGCACAAAGCAACTAGGCTTCTCAGTGGACTACATCATTTAGAATATGGGAACAGGTCTATGCCATTATATGTGTACTCACTAAAGCATAGAAAATTAAGGGGTGCCATAATTCAGATGACTAGGATGGCTAGATGGTTGCATAATGTCAATATGAGTCCTCTTCAACTTCGGAATCACACATGTGTCATCAATTCAGGTCAAGCAAGTCAAGGTGTAGGGCTGTTAAACGCCAACAGCTTTTCAGTTAAAAGGGGAAGAGGATGATCAATGGAATAGGCTGCCTGGTCATGTAGTGATGAGCCCCTCATTGAATGCATTTCACAAAAAGATGTTGAATAAGTTATTTAGGTCCAAGCATCATATTTTCCAATTATAATCTGTGCAGTAGTGTGTGATGGTAATTGGGATGGATACAGCAAGATTGATGCAAGTAGGTATGTAAAGTGCATGCATGGCCATGATGGGCCCTTGATATGTAGAGGGGAGTCCCTACTTGCAAGTGTTTGAGAACAAGGTCGAAATTGTATTGTGTCGCTGATCTCGATTTCAATGAGGTCGGTCGCACTGCCTTATCAAGGGAATAACCAAGGGAATCTAGGGAATGCAAATGACAAATGCTTTCATTAAAGGACTAGTAAATAAGTGAGATGCAATCAAGCTCCACTCTTGGTCCACTTTTCTTCACCTTTGTGAACAACATTGTGGTGGGGCTGATAAATAGGCACTTAAATTGCTGACATCAAACTGGCATGAATGCCTAATAAAAAATATAGCATAACAACCAAACTTAGAGGACCTAAAGACAGCGCCGAAATCGCAGATGTCTCTCAACTGTGAAAAGGGTACGGCAATACACATTGGGGTAATGGTGAGGCATTCAGATAGGCAATGGGAAGAGTGAACCAATGTCATTGTCATTGGAGAGGGGAAAGAAAGGGAGTGCTAGTTTCAATATAACTAAAATCAGAAGGAAAATACAACTCCGCTAGAGACATGACAATTAGAACATTAGGAATAATTAAAAGAAGTGTTTAATATAAGAGCAAAGAAGTTAATTTTCGTCTTAGCTAACTGATATGGGAACATTGTACCTTGTCTATGTGGAAACTCACTTGGAATATTGTGCAGTATTGGAGCCCTTCCTTAGAAAGGGATATAGGTAGGCTAGGAAGAAGGCAGTAAAAAGCTACCAGGCTTATCCATGGCATCAGCAACTTAAGGTATGGGAACACAACAAGTGTATGGCATCATACATGTACTCACTCAAGCATAGGACATTAAGGGATGATATGATTGAGATGCATCATATAGTGAAATGAACAGATGTGAATATGAGCAGTGTTCTTAAAATTAAGGAAGCACAAAGATGTTTTTAATTGATTGGCATAGCTCAGTGGGTCCTTTTGGATCTTAGTAACCCTAAAATATTGATGTTCTCATGTCTATATCATTAGAATGGGTTATCTGGGGAGATAGTAGAAAGTTATCCATTGCATGTTCTTAAGGAGATTATTGATGTCTTCTTCAGGAGTCAAGATAAGATATCCAATTAGGCAGATAATAGGATACGTATTGTGGACCCTTCCATTCTCATTGAGTCTTATGTCTTGTAATCTTAAATTAACTTAAACCAACTTAGAATGACATGAAGACATTATTCATTAATCATGACTCGCAACTTGACAATGGTATGCTTGATGAACACATTGAAGAATTCATTTATAGGATAGAAGTATGCCTCTTGATCAATACTTTTGATTAAATGTTTCTGTAATATATTAATCTTCTCAATGGTAATGCAGTAGTTACTTCCCCATACAGTGACACATTAATTCAGATATGGTAGTTTTATGGGATTATAGAGTAGGAGCAATTCATGAGATGATAAAATGTACTAGACTTTTCTATTGATCCAATATGTCTGCCATTAAAAAGCATTTATAACTTGATAACTTGATATACTGATAACATTGATAACAGCATAACATCCTCATGTAAAATTGTAATCTACAACACACCTAAATATTTTACACAGCTGTGCCTTGCTATATGAAGCTACATATTGTTTGTCAAGGTTATCACATGGCTTCCATAAAATATTTCTCAGCCTTTTCAGCATTTAAAGATAATCCATTAGTACCAAACTATACTAATATTTTTGGAACCACCTCATTTGTGTTATTTTGTAATTCAAAAAGATTGTAACATCATAATCGAGGCAGCATCATATGCAAAGAAGGAATAACTTGCCATATTGGAAGCATTGCAAAGATCTTTAATACATATAATAAAGAGCAGAGGTAAAAAAAATGAACCTTGTGGAACACCTATTGTGAAATTTTGTGGTTTAGATACTTAGTCTATATTATATATTAGTTGCTTGACATTTAGTCAAAAGGCATGCATTGAACAGTTGTTACATGTCCCTAATTAACATAAAGTAAAATGTTCATCCATATGTCAAAGGCATTTCTTATATAGAAATACAGGCAAGGGCGTCGCCACCGGGGGGGCAGGGGGCAGTTGCCCCCCTGCCGTCAAACAGGGGGCGCCGCCCCCTGAAATTTGAGGAGGCCTCTATCCGGAAATGCCCAGGAAAAAAGTGAGCAATGAGGCCGACGAGACACGAGAGGAGGCCTCCAAGACGTAAGGAGGAGGCCCCTAATTTGAAGAAGGAGTCACCTAGGAGAGGATAGGAGGCCCCAGAAATCACGAGAATGCCAACAATTGGCACGGAGGCCCCCAGGAATGCAAAGGATGCCCCCGGGATTGCAAAGGAGGCCCCCAGGATTGCAAAGGAGGCCTCCAGGATTACAAAGGAGGCCCCAGGATTGAAAAGGAGGCCCCCAGGATTGCAAAGGAGGCCCCAGGATTGCAAAGGATACCCCCAGGGTTGCAAAGGAGGACTCAAGGATTGCAAAGGAGGCCCCCAGGAATGCAAAGGAGGCCCCCGAATTGCAAAGGAGGCCTCCATGATTACAAAGGAGGCCCACAGGATTGCAAAGGAGGCCCCAGGATTGCAAAGGAGGCCTCCATGATTACAAAGGAGGCCCCCATGATTGAAAAGGAGGCCCCCAAGATTGCAAAGGAGGCCCCCAGGATTGCAAAGGAGGCCTCCATGATTACAAAGGAGGCCCCCTGGATTGAAAAGGAGGCCCCAGGATTGCAAAGGAGGCCCCCAGGATTGCAAAGGAGGCCCCCAGGTTTGCAAAGGAGGACTCCAGGATTGCAAAGGAGACCCCAGGAATGCAAAGGAGGCCCTCACGATTGCAAAGGAGGCCTCCAGGATTACAAAGGAGGCCCCCAGGATTGCAAAGGATGTCCCCAGGATTGCAAAGGAGGCCTCCAGGATTACAAAGGAGGCCCCCAGGTTTGCAAAGGAGGACTCCAGGATTGCAAAGGAGACCCCAGGAATGCAAAGGAGGCCCTCACGATTGCAAAGGAGGCCTCCAGGATTACAAAGGAGGCCCCCAGGATTGCAAAGGAGGCCTCCAGGATTACAAAGGAGGCCCCCAGGATTGAAAAGGAGGCCTAAAGGATTGAAAAGGAGGCCCCAGGATTGCAAAAGAGGCTCCCAGGATTGCAAAGGAGGCCACCAGGATTTCAAAGGAGGACTCCAGGATTGCAAAGGAGGCCCCCAGGATTGCAAAGGAGTCCCCCAGGTTTGCAAAGGAGGACTCCAGGATTGCAAAGGAGACCCCCAGGAATGCAAAGGAGGCCCTCACGATTGCAAAGGAGGCCCCCAGGATTGCAAAGGAGGCCCCCAAATTGCAAAGGAGGCCCCATGATTGCAAAAGAGGCTCCCAGGATTACAAAGGAGACCACCAGGATTTCAAAGGAAGACTCCAGGATTGCAAAGGAGGCCCCCAGGATTGCAAAGGAGGCCCCAGGATTGCAAAGGAGGCCCCAGGATTACAAAGGAGGCCACCAGGATTACAAAGGAGGACTCTAGGACTGCAAAGGAGGCCTCCGGGAATGCAAAGGAGGCCCCCAGGATTGCAAAAGAGGCCCCAGGATTGCAAAGGAGGCCTCCAGGATTACAAAGGAGGCCCCCAGGATTACAAAGGAGGCCTCCAGGATTGAAAAGGATGCCCCAGGATTGCAAAGGAGGCCCCAGGATTGCAAAGGAGGCCCCCGGATTGCAAAGGATGCCCCAGGATTTCAAAGGAGGTCCCCATGATTACAAAGGAGGACTCCAGGATTGCAAAGGAGGCCCTCAGGATTGCAAAGGAGGACCCCAGGATTGCAAAAGGAGGACTCCAGGATTGCAAAGGAGGCCCCAGGATTGCAAAGGAGACCCCCATGATTGCAAAGGAGGCCCCCAGGATTACAAAGGAGGCCCCCAGGATTGCAAAGGAGGCCCTCAGGATTGCAAAGGAGGCCCCCAGGATTGCAAAGGAGGCCCCAATACGGGAAGGGAGACCTCAGAAAATGAGAGAAGGCCCTGAGACGGAAGAGAAAGCCAGTGGATATGAGATGAGGTTTCGGAGACGTAAAAGCAGTCCCCGAAACGGGTAAGGTTCCACCAAGATAGAAAAGAATAATCCAGAAAAGTGGCAGGAAGCACCTAATTCGGAAGAGGACGATATAAGATTGGAAAGAGACCCTATGATGCACGAGGAAGCCCCTAAAATAGGAGAGAATGGCCATTAGATAAGAGGGATGGCTCCAAGGCGAGAAAGAAGGCTTCAAGACGGGTAAGAAGGTCCCCAGGAAATGACAAGGTAACTGAGATAGGAAAGGTTGCGTGTAATTTGGAAGAGGAGTTAGTTAGTTAGTTATTTGGGTTTTAGGGCGCCTCTTAATTTGGAAGAGGAGCCACCTAAGAGAGAACAGGAGTCCACTAAGAGATAAGAGGCCAACCTTAAAATGGGAAAAGATAGAATCAAAACGCGGAACAGGAGGCCCCGAAGACGTGAAAAGGAGGCCCCTAATTTGAAAAAGAAAGCCTCCAAAAGAAAAAGGAGGCCCCTGCCGGACTCGAGAGGAGTCCCTCGAGATGGAGTAGGAGGTCTCCAGGGCCGAATTAGGCCCCGACGACCGGAAGGAATTCCCAGGAAATGAGAGAAGGCCCTTAAAATGGGAGTGGTAGGTAGCAGGTATGGAAGGAGGCGAGGTTTCCAAAATTGAAGATCCCTCAAGACGGGTAAGCTTTGCGAGGACAAAGGAGGAGGCCCACGAGGCGTGGCAGGAGGCCCCTAATTTGGTAGAGGATGCCCCTGGAACATGAGAGGAAGTCACATGCCATGTTAAAGGGGCCCCAGGATGTGGGAGGAGGTCCTCCAAAACGGGAGAGCAGGACCATTGAATATGGAGGAGGGTAGGACGGACGAGAAGACGTCCAAAACCGGTAAAGAAGCTCCAGGAAATGAGACGAGACCCCTAAGACGCGAGAGGAGGTCTATAATTTGCTAGAAGCACCTGAAATGGCAGGAGTCGTACCGGGGTACTTGAAAATCACGACATGGGCCCAAAAAGATCCGGCCGGGGCCCCTGAAAATCTCGCTGAGCCTATGGGTACCAAAAATTCACGCCCGGAGTCATGAAAGTCACGCTATGGGCACGATAAGTCGTTCCGTTCCCCAACAGTATCATTTGGACACAAATGAAGCCGGGGCAACGAAAAACAATCCGGACATGGATAATCACTCTTGGGCCCCAACAATGACACCAAAAGCATCCAAAACGTAATGGACACCCACAAAGTGTCGAGGTCGCTAAAACTCGCGCTAGGGATCCAAGCAAATGACGTCGGGACACAAAAGATTACATTGGACTAAAAAAGTCGCGTCGCAGCCTTCGAAAATCTCACTGGGGACCAAAAAAGTCGCGCCTGGACCCCAAAGGTTGCTGCTGCCCCAAAAATCAATTATCAACCGGAATGTCACTCTGCGCCCAAAAAAAAATCGGGTCAAAGTCCCCGCAAAACCCGTTGGGCACTGGAAAAAAACGTGCCAGGGTACCGAAAAAAATCGCACCTGGAGACCGAAGAATCGTACCAGGACCCAAAAATATCACATAAGGACCTATAGAAAAAAAGAACTCATTCGGTGGCCGCAGTGACATATCAAAGGGGCAAATGGCCCCTCCCTCCGAAGAGGGATATGCTCCCAAGAATCGAGCAGAGGCCCCCAAAAGTCGCGCTGGGACCACAAAAATTCGCGTCGGTCCACCAGAATTCGCGTAGGGGCTCAAAGTAAATACGTCAGGCCCCAGAAAACTCGCTCCGAGGCACGAAAATCCGCAACAGGAACCGCCAAGATCGCGTTGGGGTCACAGCTAAGTACAACGCGCCCCGCAAACTCGAACCGGTCCCACCAAATTTCGCGCTCGGACCCACAATTCGGTAGTACCAAAAATTTCGCGCTCGGACCCATCGGTAGTACCAAAAATTTGGTCTGGGCATCAAAAATTAACGTCGGGGCTGCCAACAATTGGCGTCTATGGCCCCACATAGGCACTGTGTGACCCCGAAAGTCCCATCGGTATCCGAAAAATAAAGCCGGAGCCCTCCAAAATCAGGAGGGATTGCAAAAAAGTCCGGGTCAAGACAATGGTTCTGGAGCACCGAGCATGTCATCAGATACCTTGACAAATCGCGTACGGCATCGAAAAACATACCGGAGCTCGAAGAAAATCGAGGTGAGATACAAAAACATGGCACCAGGGACCCGAAACATCAGGGCGGGATTCGGAAGTTAAAGAAAATTCAGAAGAGATCCACAAAAATCGCGTTGAGCCCAGATAACTGGCGTTGGGTCCCGGAACCACGCGCCTGGGCGCGATAAGTCGCGCTGGGACCCAGAAAAAACGCACCGAAGCCTCAAAATCGTACTGGGGCCCCACAAATGTGCGTCAGAAGCCCCAAATAAACACAGCGGGACCCTAAGAGCACAACGGGGACCGAAAATGCGACTGGCCCTTCAAAGCGCAGTCTCGTAAAAAGCGGCAGGGTCCGAAAACAACAACCCTAAAACGAGCAGGGGTTTCGAAAATGCGTTGGGCCTCTAACAAAAATGAATTGGAGCCTTAAGACACATCCGTAGACGAAGAAATACGAAACGGGTCCAAAGAAGTACGCTCAGGCAGGGCTTCGGTTCGGTAGCCAACCTGGAAGCATGTTTAATCAAAGATATGAGGTGCATCAAAGCTAAGCGGGTATCCGCATTTCTTCACCATAAAATATGGTAAGAAGGGAACTAATGATCGAATTTAATTAATCGAATTTTCGCAGCGAACGCCAATACGAAGCATTTTATCACGTCAGATATGGCGCAAGTCTATCATGTGGCAGTAATTAACAAAGCGTAGGAGGCCCAGCAGAATCCGTAGCATCGCACGAAGTGTGGCGAATGCGCCGAATGCGCAAGATGGGTATGCACGTGCACTAACGTTGGCGTCGTGGCGACCGGGCACTATGAACTAGAATGTCTGAAATTGGAAAACTTTACATTTTAAAGTGATTTGTGCAGGTGTAATTTCAGCAGTGCGAGGTGACTTATCAAGGAATACCAAAAGAATACATTTGAACAGGTTGTGGGAGCTAGGGTTGAAATCCGACGAATCAGAAACGATAGTCGTAGATTAGGCCCCTCCACAGGATAATTCAGTTGATCACTAATTATTTTACTTAAAAAGTCCCCCCCTTTGACAAAACAGTGGTCGAAATCGGAAGACTTTTTATTCAGTAGTTGGACCCCCTCCAAATACGTTTGCCCCCTCCCCTTGACGCAAATATAGGTGCGTCACTGGTCTCCCAATAATTTTCAGAAACTTACGCCCATGGAGCAAAGCCAACATTGCGGGGGTAAATTTTCCCTCACAAGCATACAAAACAACACCGATGCCCCATATTAAATGGGAGGAATGATGTTTTAAAATGCATGTTCTTCCTACAAAGTTGTCTTCTGTGATTACAGCCTGCATGATTAGAGCTTCCCAGCTTCAATACCTTCTCAACGATATAATTTACAAAACGGTGCAGCACAGCGATAACCATGGGCGTGACGGCGTGGAATTAGAAGGTTTTGCATTATTTATGCATTATCATTGTTACATTGTTGCATTGCCATTGATGCATGGTTGTTCAATGCTTGTTCTTGCCGTTAATTTATTCGCGGAGTATTTATTATTTTAGCTTCTGTGCCAAGTGCCTTGCAGCCAGCACCAAATGTTATGAAAAAAAATTAATAAATCCCTAAGATGATGATCAGAAAACCAATTCAATCCACTTCTCGTTGTCACCTTCGTGAAATTGTTGTCCTGGGACTGAGAAATGATCGTTTAAGTTTGTTTATGAGATCAAGCTGGTGGGAATGACTAACAGTAGTGATGAACCTAGCTATATTCAGTTAAACTTGGTGAACAAAGAAGTGGATTGATCAATGGGAGATATCTTTAAGATATGCTCAGCACGAGCCCCACCAGCTCGCTACAATCTAGAGGCCAGCGGGAAGATTCTTCTCGTCGATAAAGCATAAAGATATTGGTTTGTTTTGGCACTGACGTATTTATCTACATTTGCTTATTTATACCCTGGTATGGCTCGGTTCTCAGCGAAAAAAAAGATTCTTGCTATTGCGCTTTGCGTAAATTATATACCATGCCAAGAACAAACAAGACATCAATATGAAATCATGTTCCCATTCAGGAACCATACTAAGAGCCTAAAAAGCAAGAGGAGGCCCAACACAGTGGAGGCCCCTTTTCGGGGAGCAGGAGGCCCCCTATCAACATTGCCTCCCCTGGAAGAATTTCGTGGCGACGCCACTGGGCACTGACGTATTTATCTACATTTGCTTATTTATACCCTGGTATGGCTCGGTTCTCAGCGAAAAAAAAAAGTTTCTTGCTATTGCGCTTTGCGTAAATTATATACCATGCCTAGAACAAACAAGACATCAATATGAAATCATGTTCCCATCCGGGAACCATACTAAGAGCCTAAAAAGCAAGAGGAGGCCCTAACACAGTGGAGGCCCCTTTTCGGGGAGCAGGAGGCCCCCTATCAACATTGCCCCCCCTGGAAGAATTTCGTGGCGATGCCACTGAATACAGGTACAAACTAACTAAATATTCACAAGCAATTTAATTATCACATTATGAAGACAAATAATTGGCAAGCATGTGCCATGGTTTTCCCTGAAACTAAATTGGAATGGATGAATGGAATTACTTCAATCTGGAAGATATGATAAATTAGCATATTAATTTGTTCAGCACTTTGACAATGTTGGTAGCAATGAGATTGATCAATAATCAGCAAATCTATTTCACTCCCTGTTTAAAACCAAGGTACATGTTTAGTCGATGTCAATGATTAATGCACAGGGCTGGAAGAAGCCAGAGAACTTAACATACTAGCAGTGAAGCTAGAAATGACCAAGTGCACCACTATGGTGATCTCAGAAAAACAAGCTAACACTGCAGCAGGGTGCAAGTACTGGTGAAATGCCCACCAGCTTACCATGGGAAAATTGGGGACAAAATATAATTGGGGATTTTCCATGCATCTCCCCACCCTGTGGTTGCATCATTGCCAAAATTACGACTGTCTGCTAGTTACTACTCAATATTCTTCAAAATGCTCAAATGTTGTAATCAAATGGAGAGAATGTTTTTATTGAAGCATGCGGCATCAGAACCTTAGGTTGCACTTTCCAGTGACTCTTGAGCAAATTATCACAGCACAGTTCATTGTCAAACAGCACTATTAAATATGGATGCAAACAAAAACCCATGAACAGCCAATCAGTCTGACCCTGTCTCAAGATGATTTCCAACCTTGACTGGGTTATGTAACTACTGGACATAACCTGGCCTTAGCAGCATCATCAACATCTGGGGCAATAAGGAGCCTTCAGCAAAGAAAGCACTATTAGCTTTTGATATGACTCCACCATCGCCAAGGGGGAACAGGGCATAGCTGGGTGAGGTTAGGTTATATTAACTTATCCTAGTATAATGCCATTTTAACTTTAAAGCAATGTTGAAAATAGCATGAAGAATAAAGAAAATCCTAACAGTATTTGTTTCTTTATTGGTTTATTATTTCCTATGCATTTTTGATTCTTCAAAAAATATTTGCCACATACTGCAGAATATTTCATTTTGAGATAGCATCTTCTAGGATTGCTGGATTTTGAGAATGAAGATGTCTTAGATAGCCATATCCAGCAGATAGCAGATGATCAGAAAGACAGCCATATCCAGTAGAACCCAGTAATTTTAACAGTTAACAGTATAATAATTAAATAGGAAAACATAACCTAATCAAATTTAATATAACTTAAACTAATATAAAATAATATTTTAATGTAAAAAAATAAGTGATATCCATGTCATGATATCATCCATATGTCAAATCCCAACCTGTACCTACCCTTCCAGCCCCATCAAGTATCAATCCATGTGCGTGTTGACTAATAAGTGTGAGTGATACCAGGGGAGCAGGGGTATCTGATCATGTTCCACTTTCAAAATACCTACCTGCTTTTTAATGTCTCCTGAGTCATGTTCAGCATGCAAATAACAAAAAGACGGAGGTATTCATAAATGATTGACCTTTCTCTACTGAAATATGAAGGTCTGATCACATAGTTCTACCAATTCTTTGTGTACAGGGCTAGCAAAGCCCACAAGCCATTTTAGGCTTCCAAGAGCAGTCAGCTTAAGAAAACCATGAGGAAGTAACCAGCTATATTTTTTGCAATTACACCGGTATTTTTTGTGGCTACTAATAACTTCTACCAGATGTTACAATGAAGTAATCCTGCACAACCACATTTTGATGTTCAGAATATGGAACACATCTACAAAATAATGATCAGTTTTAAAGTTGCTCTTTGCAAGTGGTTAGATGACTTTCATCAAAAGGAACTGTTTGAATATGGATAGCATGTTCATTTTTATGCTTAGCAAACAGTACAATTACTCGTTTGGCCATACAGAAGCAGCAGTGGAGCTATTTGTTGCATGTCTTAAGTGTTTGGAATGCCCCCCACACTATGTGGCATTTCCCTGTGGCAAAAAGGCAGAAACTGAGCATTTTTGACATGAAGATGTGTTGAATCAACTGTGTGGAGTGTTGAATTTCCACTTAATCATATCTGAGAAGGCACCAAGTCAAGGAAGTGAAGGATGGATAAATTGTGGCACAGAGAACAGCATTGTAGCATGGATAACACAATATTGGTATAGGAATGATCCCTATCATCAACTGAAAGGTAAGCACAAGCCCCAAAAACGAGTGGTTGCACCTTCTGAATCACTTTAAATAACATGGTAGGTATTCTGAAAGAAAATTCCCAAAATGTCCAAAACACCTTAAAACGCAAAAATACTGTGGAAAGTTCAGAGCATACATGCATCCACATGCTTAATAACACTTTGACTTTCCACTTTTAAGTGATGCCTTGATCTGACACCGACACACGATTTACATAAAATATCCACCTCAACATAATGATTTTCTGAGAAGACATCCTGAGTAGAAAACAAAATATAACTTAGAATACAGCGAATTAATTACTTGCCTTAATGTTGCCTTGGATAGCTCCACTCCTAGAAATCGACGCTTCATATACCTAACCGAATCCGCCGTTCGCACCAACCTAACACACACAGCTCAGAATCAAGACTGACTCATCAAGGGACTTGCAACTGACGCAGGATATCTGGAATCGGTGCAGTCCCTTCTTTCTTCAGTCTCTGAATTTTTATTTCACCTTGAATAGGCGAGAACAATTTTATTGCTTATTACAGCCTTGGTTACGATTATCGGCGCTAGGCTTGCTGCTGGGCTGGTCAGCTGTGCAAGTGGACGTCACAGGTTGCTGGAAGCAAATGTATATTGGCTGGAAGCTCCGAGGTTATCACGTGACCTACGGGAGTGTATCATAACCTCCACAGCTAATAACCTTCATGGCTCATAACCTCCACAAATTTAACGTACCAAACGGGTTGTAACCTTCACAGTTGATAACCTCCACAACTCCGAACGGGTCATGACCTCCACAGCTCACAACCTTCACGACTAAGAAGGGTTCATAACTTCGAGAGATTCAAGAGCTCCATAATTGACGAGAACTTCACGTAGCTATCGCTAGGTAGCAGTACGGTATAGGTATGATACAACGAATAGGCAATGAATATCATGAGATTGAACGCTGAAGCACAGATGACAATATTTCTCGCCAGATGGCAGGATGACGCTATTGAGCTCGTACTCTGTGTTCAGCATTGCTAGCATTCGAGAGATCGGCAGCCCGCCTATCGACGAGTGGGAAAATACTATGCCACGCACAGTCAGTGGCGTACCAAAGCGAGGGACAAAGAGGGCAGTTTCCTCTCCCTAAAAAGCTGCGTGACCTCCAAGAATCGTTCCGGGTTTCGGAAAATTGCGCCGGGCCCCCAGAAAATCCCGCTGGGACCCCTAAAAATCGCACCGGATCCTTAAAAAATATAATCGAGGTCCACAAAAAAAATGCACAAGGGCCCCTGAAAATGTCACCGGGGGCCTCAAAATGTCACCGGGGGCCAAAAATATCACCGAAGGGCCTGAAAACAGATTGGGGGTCCCCAAAAATCGCTCCAGGGGCCCTAATAATGACTCGTCTTTAAAAAAAGGTGGGACCGAAGTCGTGAAAATTCCGTTGGGGGCCAAAAAGCCGTGCCCGGGTCCCTGAAAATGATGCTGGGGGCCTTAAAAGATCTGACCGGTACCCCAGAATATCGCTTTGAGGGCCATAAATGTCAGACCGAAGCCCCTGAAAATCACACTGATGGCCCCAAAAGTCGTGCTGCATGAAAGTCGTGCTATGGGCCACAAAAAGTTGGACCGGGTTCCTGGAAATTACGTTGTGGGCCGTAAAAAAATTCGTACCGCGGCCCTTGGAAGTCACGCTGGGTCCCAAAAACGTCGTGCCGTGTTCCTTAAAAATCATGATGGGTCCAAAAATAGGGGCCGAGTCCCTGAAAATCACGCTGGGGCCCAACAATTCATGCCGGGTTTCTTGATAATCACGCTGGGGCCGGAAAGGGAAGCCGGGACATTGAATATCACGCTGGGTGCCCAAGAAGCCGGACAGAGGCATCTCAAAATCACGCTGGGTGGCTCGAAAGTTCTCGTCTTGGCCCTTGAAAACTACGCTGGTGGCTCAACAAGGTCTTGGCGAGTCCTTAAAATCACGATGTGGCACCAAAATGTCGGGCTAGGGCCTCTGAAAGTCACGCTGAGCCTGGGGATTACAAAAAGTCGAAGGGAGTACTCTGAAGGGTGCAATCGATAGAAGAAGAAAAAAAACTCGTTGAGCAGCTGCAGTAGCTTGCCAAAGGTGCAAATTCCCTTCTCCCTCCCTTATGAGAGGGAGGGAACCTCTTAAGAACCGCACTGGGGACTCCAAAAAATCGCGTTCAGTCACACAAAAAAATCGAGTCGGGGCTTCCAGAATCCGCATAGGCCCTCAACTCAATACAGCATGAACCAGAAAACTCGCACCGGGGACATAAAATGTTCACGGGCTATATGTGATATGGGAAAATATGGGAAGAAGGGTCAATTCAAGCATCGAATTGAAGTAAACGAACTTTTCCAGCAAATCACCATACAAGACATTCCATCACGTCAAATATGGTGCAAGACTCTCATTTGGCAGCAATTAGTCAAACGTACGAGGCCTAGCAGAAACCGCAGAATCGCACGAAGCGTGGCCAATTCACAGAATGTACAAGGCGGGTGTGCACGTGCACGAAACTGCAAAGGCGCCTGCTTCCAGGGCCTCGGATAACATGTTAACTACTGGGGAAAATGCCCCAGTAGTGACCGGAATTTCCCCAATAGTGATTGGATTTTTCCCCACTTCCAAAACCCTGGAAATGACTCAATATAATCATCTTATATTTTATTGTCCGGTTTAGCTATGTTTATTGCATGGTAGGTAATCTTATTTTATCTCACTCACTTCGAATTACACACACGGAGGTTCGTTAGTTCGCACTTAACAGACATATTTATATATATTAACAGAGCTTTGATAGAAGCGCTCGGTACCTGCAAGGTTATGTGTAGCTACTTAAATCGGTCGCGTGTATGCGCCCGATACGCGTGCAATTCTTCGCAACGGAGGCTCAATCGGCGCATTCGTCACGAGATAGCGTAGTCAGCTGACGCCGTTTGAGTAAAAAATTCTCAACTTGCATAACCTAGTGATCGAAGAGCTTTGCATGAACCTCAACCTGTAGTTCGCCGAGTGTTGCGTTAAATACCTACATGTTGGAAAAGCACACCAAAACGTTGTGAAAATATGGACATCAGGAAATTTTTCCAACCACACAAGGTATGTTAAGGTTTGGTCATTGGATGTTTGTGAAGTTGATTAGCGCAAACTTGCTGAGCTTTTCTCAGGGGCGTACCTACCTAGAATTTTGCGAGCAAACCCCATTTTCCAATATGGACATTGTCTTGGGCTGGGGCTAAGTGGGGGCATATTTCAGAGAAATTTTGATTCAGAGGGGCATTGCCGTTGCTTTTGGTCATACAATTGTGGGTATTTACTGCGGCGTTTGGCCGTTTGCCCCTCCCCCATACTGGCGGCCGACTGCCAGCGCGTGCGTGGATTCTGCGCCGCTTACCAAAGGTATTATCGTGACTATTGCATTTAATTGTATACCATATTGTATTGTATACCACTTCCGGACATCGAATAACTATATTGACTGTCTTGAATCAAGACAGTCAATGGGGACAAAAGACAGTCAGGAACAGTCAAGACAGACCTTGATTGCAACTATTGACCATATGTTTAATAATATTGGGATATTGATATTATCTTCATTT
Source organism: Ashinkailepas kermadecensis (assembly GCA_034440615.1). NCBI lineage: Eukaryota > Metazoa > Arthropoda > Thecostraca > Neolepadidae > Ashinkailepas > Ashinkailepas kermadecensis. Next base: position 54,206 of record JAOTOM010002092.1, on the reverse strand, counting down.
CTATTGAAAGATGGTGTCATTCAATGCCATTCTTATCTAGGACTTGGATTTTTAAGTTACTTGTTAATTACTTCTATAGGTATTTGTTTGCTTGAAATTTCGACCTTTGTTGTTTCGGTGGTAGGGAGCTTGTATTTTCTGTCGGCGAATCAAGCGTCATGGAATTGGGACGAGACACGATCGGATTACCCGAAATCAGTTTTTTTTAAACAGCAGTATTTGCATCGCATATCCACATTTCCTATTTTCCAGAAACGACCCTCGTCCGATCCAAACACCAACCCTCCTCATCCGGCTGATCCTGACCAAGAAGTTGCGGATCAAGTACAGCCGGTGGCCAAGAAGACCTGCATCAGGTAACTTCATATGTTTTATCACTGAGCATATCTTGTTTGGGATAAAATGTTTGACCAATTTCCGTATATTTGTCTATTAATTATTTGTCCTCACCAATCATTTCATAAAGGGGCATTCGCAACTTCGGATTTTATCGTGTCGACCGAGCAAATACCTATCCAGAAGACGAATTTCTATGCATGTATTTCTCCTTAACCCATCTTTCCGTGTTTTGTTCTGTCTTTGGCACGGTACCATCTCACCTGGCCAGCCCGACAACTCATCCTACTGGTCAACCTACTCCTTCGCCTCAACCAGTCGCCGAGGAAGCCAGTCCCAACGCCAGTCCTAGTCAGAGTCCTACGCCAGTCCCCAGCGTCAATGCTAGCCAGGACCCCGCCAACTGGTACAAAGGTGCGAAATTGGATGCACGCTGGCTGACAAACAAATTCGAAAACTTCCGTTTAGAGAACAGACAGAAAGGTGGACAGGGCAGGAAAAGAGCTGTCTTGGTATGCACCACCTGCGAGCGTCATCACACTGAAGCGGCTAAGGTGTCTCAGAATGGGCGCGTCCACATGGCCACCGGTGTGCGAGCCGATTCAAAGGAACGGCTGAGACAAGCAGTAGACCACATGGGATTACGAGCTCACGCCGCTGCTGTCGAAGTCGAGAATTTCCAACGTCAGTGGGAAGCCAAAAGCGGGAAACACCCGTGGGTGTCCGTCTTAAAGAAGACCGAGGCTGGCGTGACCAAGGTGCTGGTAGAGCTGGCCATTACAGTCTACAACGACAGCCTACTTGAGACGCCGTCTGCATGGTCCTGGCCTGCCCGGTCACTGGCGACCGTCCGCGAGCGCCAGGTTCGGACGGCTCTGAGTGAAGGCGGCTGGGACGTGAACCTGGTTCCTACGGAGCCAGCTGCAGAAGCCCTCCACTACCGCGACCCTGACGTCTATCGTGAGATGCTGGGCATCGTCGTTGAGCTAGAGAGGAGGAAACTGAGTGAGAAGATTGCTGCTGGGCTGGTGTACAGCATACAGATCGACGGCAGTATGGACCGGCAACAACTGGACAATAAGTTTGTCACGGTTCGTGTGATAGATGATAACTGCCAGCTCCAATCCTTCCTGGCAGGCGTGGTAGAGCCGGAGGAAGGCGGAGCACAAGGTCTCCTGGACTCGGTGAAGCAGATCATGCAGGAGCTGAGTCTGCCGTCTGAGACGATGGTGGGAGTCACCACCGATGGGGAGAGTGCCAATACGGGTCGGCAGTCAGGCCTGTGGAGGCGCCTCAACGATCTGTTAGGTCGACAGATTATTACGATCTGGTGCGTGTGTCACCGGAGTGACCTCGCTCTAGAGAGCGTGGAGAAAACGGTCCCTGAGATCCAGCACTGGAAGTCTGACCTCCGCGCTGTCAGCAGCCACTTCCGGACGTCCAAGATACGGACGAAGAAGCTCCGTGACAGCGGTGGCGTGGTGGCGTTTCCTCCAGTGTTTGAAGTGAGGTTCGCGGAACATCTGCTGTCCTCGATCAACGCCACTCTGTCCAACCTGGCTGCGTGCAGGGAAGTGTGGGAGAGTGTGGCGGTGTCAGGAAGTCGGACGGAAAAGGCCGAGGCGAAGGGGTTTCTGCGAAAGTGGACAGCCGGCGGACAGACTGTCCGTCTGACAGCTCTTATGGCTGACATATGTGGGATCTTCTGTCACCTACAGAAGATATTCCAGAGGGGTGACCTGGTACTGCCCGAGGTTCTGGCGGCACGAGATGCGACGGTCATGCAGCTGAAGCTGATGGAAATCAAGCCTCTACCAGGTGGCCAAGAGGAGAAGTTGGGAGACGTCCAGGAGGAGGGTGGAGCTCGGTGTCACAACAGCAATGTAACCACGAAGCGCAACTTTGGTGCCGTCAGGCTGGAAGTCGTCGGCTCTGCCATCAACTTCCTGACAGACAGGCTCAACGTGGAGCAAGAGGACGTGGTGCGTATCATGTCACAGCTGCTGGAAGCGCCTTCAGTGGCTGCGTTTGTAGCTGCTGGCCGGGATCTGACCTCTGGACTGTTCGGCCCGGAGAGTGTGTCGCGACTTGTGACTGACGTCTGCGATGACTGGGGCAAGATGACCGAGGCACAAGCACAGCACACTGATGCGAAGAACAAGCTAGTGGCGATGACGAGATGCTCCTCTGGGGTGTGCAAGAAGTTGCTGTCGTCATTGCTGTGCGTCGCGCCCCACAGCATGGGTACCGAGCGGGCAGTTTCCCACTACAACGCTATCCGCAGCAGCCACCGCCTCGGTATGCAGCTGACCACGGCCAACGACCGACTCATGATCAGTGTCAACTGCGTAGGCACGGCCAGCTATGACCCGCGGCCTGCCGTGGCAGCCTTCTTAATGGCGAAGCAGCGCCGGAACAAGCACCCCGATCCAGCTATTTATAAGCAACGGGAGTTCATCAGGAAGTTCTATAGACCTGCCGGGGCGCTGTAGAGGAGACAGAGTCCCAGTCATGCGAGACCGAGTAGGTGTAACGTGTGATTTGCGAGTCGAAAACGATACTCTAGCGGCCCCGTGACCGACGCCCGGAGACTTGAGCCACTCAAACAGCGGGAGCGGGGCATGGGGAACGGATGGGGGGGGTACGGTAGTCGCCTCAGCGTGGCGGTCTAGAAAAGCTGCGATGTTTTTCGAGCGAGTCTGTGGGACAAGTGTTGCTTGAGCGCGGCGAAGGCGATTGACGAGTGTAGAGTGGCATGTGTTCCCACGGGGAAACCATTGCAGGGGAGTCGGGCGGGGCCGGCGGCGTGCCCGTGTCGCCGACACGGGCGATGGCTTCTCTGCCGCCAGAGGCAGTGTCAGCTGTTGTTCGACATGCCCTGTGTCGGCGAGGACCTTGAACTATGTAGGTGTGGGTGGCTGGCCTGGTATGGACTGAGTGGAGCGGAGTGTTATGGTGCTTGTGGTGGTGTGATAGCGAGTCAAGAAGTCACATATGGATTTGTTGTCTGCGTGTTAACACTGGCGCATATCTCAGGTTTGTACATCGGCTGTGTCCAGAACAGAGTCTGCGAGCGAGCTACGATTGCGTGTATCGGTGTATGTTGTGTTAACATATACATATAATTAATATACCTATGACGTGACACTAAACCATCTATTTTGTTATGACTGACTGGAGCGTACCTATTTATTGATTTTCTTTTATTAAAATCTAACTAATCGAATGGTTAATACCTACATCATTCAAAAACAATGAAATCACACATTTTTGTATCAATGCCTTCCACTATTGTTTGCCAATGGGAAACCTTTTTTATGATTTGCCCCAGTAGTCAAAATTCCTTAGCCGAGGCCCTGCCTGCTTCCGCTGGTGACGTGCTAGACGACGGCAGCACGCGGACCCTACCCCACAAGGGCGCCAGCTTCGGCTGGCGACGTGCTGGGCGAGCACGCGGACCCTAGTTTTGCATCCTTCCCTCCCCATCTCACTGTCCATTCGCTGTCAACGTCCCTGCTTATGTCCTCCTTCCAACCATGCAACAACAACCACTCCCTTGTCACGAGCAGGTCGGCTTCTCCTGGTGTTAGCTCAGTTTTATCGGAGTAGCCTCGCCCCCTCGGGCCGTCCCCCGGGGTTGACGGAGTCCTGGCGGCGGAGGTCCCCCATCACACGGTGCTAGTTGTGCTGGGGGAGCAACACGCCTCTTTGGTCCGGGAGGGGCAGGCGGGCCATAGGGCCCCATATGGGTCAAATGGCAAGTGGCCCCGGGCTGGGGGCCTGGATCTAGCCTGGCTGGCTGGGGTCAAGGGGTGGGCGACGCTGGATCCCGGTCGAGATGGTGAGTCTCTCTTCATCGGCCGTGTGAAGGCGCCGCCTGCCCTGTATAGCTCCTCGGGCGTCTGGCGTCCTCCCGTCCGCGGGACTCAGGCGTCCCCCAGAAGGGCCCTATGCGGTGGGACGCCCGAGAAGCCGAAACCAAACACAACACATGGCATCGACAACACCAAAAAAAAACACTCATGGTCCCTCTCGAGAGGACCAGACCACCTGCCCAGGGAGCACCAACAACATGTTTTCCGCTATCCCCGTAATCCTCATTTTCGCAAGAAAAAACACAGACTCTCGTTTCCTTGTCCTTCTTTCAGAAACGAAATGGATGTGACCGGTTTGGAAAAATTATTCGATGCGAGAAGTGGAAAGATTGAAAGGTTGAAGGTGGAGTTTCCCGTAGCGGAGGAGGCTAAGAGAGCGTTGCTGACGTCTGAGTTCATCTACAGTGTACGGAAGGTTGGCAAGAAGGTAGATGAAAGGATTCAAATACATGTGGAAACACAAAACCAAAAACGCATCAAGAGGCATCATTATAACTGTTTTGACTTGAGGGATCTGCCGGAGGAAGAGATTATCGATGGACTAGCAGAGTTTGGAGTGACTGGAGCGAGAAAGATGAAGGTGAGGAGAGGCATAGAGATAATCACAACGAATAACATCATATTAACATTCAACACGACATATCTTCCCCCTGAAATTCGTGTGGGATACATCCGGGTTAAAGTACGCGTTTTCTTTCCTAACCCAATGAGATGCTTTAAGTGCCAGAAATTCTGACATTATGGGTCTGTTCCCGTGGCTCCACCAGAAGGAACTCAGTGGAGGCTAGTTGAGGCTAGTTGAGACTTGCCCACGGGAACGACCGGTGGAGAAATCAGCTGATAGCGGCGTGAATTACGCGACAAAAGGACGCATTTGGCGCTGTATCACAAATTGGTCAAATTGCCCTTCAAATGTTTGTCCAGATGGTCGCACACTGTACATAGTATGCCTTGTTATACAAAGTACCAAATTTGTCGTTATTTCTGGCTATGTATGTGTCTTAAGAGACTGCAGGGAGCACAGATGTTCTTTTCGCCCATGGGATGAACCAGGCTCTCTTCCCTCTCGGTTGAGCATCGTCTCCCCGTTTTGCGGTTGGTTACAGCATGCCTTCTTAACGTACAGCATATAATCTCATATAATCTCGTGTCTGGACCCCCGGGCTCCCTCGGCCCCGAGGCGCTTCTCTACCCGATGCTAACTTCCTCATCTCAACGCCCGACCTCGTCGATCGGGCTCGAGCAAGGCCCTGGGCTCGAGTAGGATTTTAGTCTGCGCCGGGAGAACGGCGGCACTTCGGGCACGGTAATTGCGGCGGATCCGGCCGGTAAGTAACATCTTCCCTTAGGCCGAATGACGTATGCATCTGTGGTCTGCATCTGTTACTTCGATTACTATTCATAGTTGTAGTAATTTCACATTTCCTTTGCGAAGGATGATCCTGGTATTCAGCTGATGCATGCAGATGAGATTTGTATGATGGAGGACGTTGTTTACGCGCAAATATATGGCGCAAGTGCGCTGTGATTGAGCTCAACTGAAAAATCACGATTGGACCCTGCTTCTTGGCTGGTGGAGATTTTGCTCCACTGGTGGAGGTTGGTGGAGGAAAAATCTCCACTGGATTTGCGACGGGAACGACCAGTGGAGGTTTCTGGAGGTTAGTGGAGCGACGGGAACAGACCCTATATACACACCAATACTGTCGCAAGCGCCATGTATGTAGCAGGTGCGCCTCTTACGAACACGGAAGCAAAATCGCACCTCTGAGGCCCCATTTTGTGTGCAAACTGTGGCACAGGACAGGACACCCACACGTCTTATGACAATACTTTCACGATGTACATCAAGGAGAAATAAATTATTTCAATGAAACACACACACAATGTAACTTTCCAGGAGGCTAAAGATCTTCATGAACACACTCACCCGAGAATCTCAAACGCATCAAAGGCACACAAAAATCCTGTGTTGATCACACAACATACTGACGCCCAATGGCGACTCCTCACTCCTCACTATTACTCGCGGCGGCCATGATACCGCCGGAAATGTTCCCCGTCGAACCGTACACTCCCAATATCCTCCCCAAATACCAGTCGCGCTACGAAGCGGGCTCTTCCCGATGCTGTATCACCAAGTGAGTTCGGAAGTCCGCGCTCACGCCCACGAAGTCAAGATCCCCGACTACAAGATCATGACTAGTTAATCTTATCCTTTTACGTTCTTAGCTTAGTACTCCCACTTACACTACTGACTGATGCTGACTATGTTGTAATGGAACTGTAGAGGTTTGAGGATAAGTGTTAACGAATTACAAAATATCTTACACCGTCGTGCACCGTCAATAGGATGCCTGCAGGAGACCAAGCTCTACCCCGGTGCTTGTTTTTATCTTAAAAACTACTCTGTTTTACGTAAGGACTTCATCACTCGCACTGTGGCACATGGTGGTGTGCTTATTGCCGTCCACCACTCAGTCCCTTCCAACATGTACACCTGACATCAAATATCCAGGCTGTCGCTGCTCGGATAATAATTACATATATATATATACAATACATACATACATGCATACATACATACATACATGCATACATACATACATACCTACCTATATATATACATACATACATACACACACACATACATGCATGCATACGTACATACGTACATACTTACATACGTATATACGTCCATACGTCCATACGTCCATACGTACATACATTTAATAATAATTTAATCAGAGTTTTTGCTGGGATCGCTTTATGAACCAGGGTCCTATTGCTACGCAGAGCTTGTTGCGTGAACCCTGGCCCCACCACCCGATCCATGAATTCCAGTTCTTCGGCATGATTTTGACCGAAAGTGTAACGTGCCGTCAATGCACCGACACGGCCGCCCAGTAGCTCGCCCCCGGCCTTATCGGGCCACCTGCCAACTGACTCTCCCAGCCGGGGGCTAAATGTGAGCGCGTGAAGCGACTCGAACCCTGTGTTGCCAATACAGGGGAGATTGCGTGTAAAGAAAGCATACGACCTTCAATATACCAGGAGGTGCTGAGTTGACATCAAAAGTAACGTTAAGGATTATACTTTATTACTCAACGTTTCGGCCAGGGGCCATCGTCAGGAGTGATATAAAAATGTCAAGTTTAGCAATTGAAAAAAAAAGCACGCGAGAAAAAAAGCGTGCAAAAGACACGTAGAATGCAGAAAAGCCTCCTCAGTGGTGCAGACACTTAAAGAAACTCCAAACCAGAAACAAACTATGTCAAGATATAATCCTCTGAGGAAGCCCGAGCCGATGGTCCACATACATATCGATACATACACACACGCGCATATATAGACATAGATCCAATATAACGCGTAATACATAAAATATAATTTATGTTTATGTAATTTAAGTGATATACCAAGACGTCGTTTGCGTGTTTAGTTGCGGCCGTAGGTTACGTATGTGTAGAGATTCGAGGACCTTTAGATCAGCGTTGTCCCTGGCTGTTGCTAGAATTTCTACTTTGAAGTTTGTGTTAGTGTCGCTGTGTTCCATGTTAGAATGTTTGTCGATCATGTGTTCGCCTAAAGGTGTGTATGCTCTTCGAAGTCTGGCATCTCCCAAGTGCTCATTGTGCCTATCCCTGATACTACGTTTGGTTTCACCGACATAAAATATTCCAAGACAGCGGTTGCACGTTATTTTATAAACTATGTTTTTTCGCGTGCATCTACCTTTGAGCCCGTTGATACAGGTGTGGCACGTTCTTCTACTAGCAGGGCATGGCGGAATTTCCAGGGCTGAGCGGACCAGGTAAGATTTCAGCGTAGGTCCGCTAGTCCAGGCTACCCTAACATGGTTTAGATGAGACGAACGGATGGCTGCGTTTACCTGTCGACATAGTTGGTCATCGACAAATGGAAGTCTCATGTAAACATAGTTGGGATTACTACCCGCTCGATGCCGACGTTGCCCACTTATCCTACTCCTGTTGTGAGGGTGAACAGCACGAGCGGCGGAGTGTACCCGATGTGCTGGGTATCCGTTTTCCAGGAAAAGAGTTGTCATCTTCGCAAGACTCCGCTCGCATGAAATAGTATCGGAGGAAACTCGTGCTGCTCTCCTCATTTGGGATGTTAAAACGGCCTTTTTAGTAGCCATCGGGTGGGCCGAATCATAGTGCAAGATGATGGGGGCTGCCATAGGTTTAAAGTACAGTTCGGTGGTGTAGCTCCCATCAGCCTGAATTACAAACAACGTATCAAGGAAAGGAATCGAACTGCTATGACCAGTGTGTTCTAAGGTGAACTTGATGCTGGAGTGTTGTTGGTTAATTTCTGCAAAGAAGTCGAGCAGAGAGGCCAAGCCATGTGTCCAAACACCGAAAATATCGTCTATATACCTCATGTAGAGAGCTGGTTTCAAATCATACGAAGCTAAGAAGATCGACTCAAGGCGGTGCATAAAAGCAATCGCTAAAGGAGGTGCACATCGGTTACCCATAGCCACTCCTTTTGTTTGCTTGTACATGGAGTTACCGAAACGTATGAGGTTATTGCTGAAAATATGTGTTAGTAATTTCACACAGTCCTGTACCCCAATCCCGAAAAGACAAATGTCATCCAGATTGTCCTCGATTAGACGAATCACAGCATCTATTCCCTCCTTTATCGGAATGCTGCCATATATATTTTTCACGTCCATGGTGAAAACAATACTGCCTTCCGGAAGTTTGATAGGGAACGTTTCTTTCACCCTCTGTAGGTACGACTCCGTGTTTGTCAGATGGGCGGGAACCAACGCTAGTATCTGGACCAGAATCTTGCTCAAGAACCAAGATAACTTGTCTAGGGGGTCACCACTCGCCGACACTATAGGGCGCAGTGGAACCTCTAGTTTGTGGTTTTTGGGGAGCCCGTATAATTCCGCTGTGCGGCTGGAATGAGGAAGGAGAGATAACACTATGTCTTTATGTAACTTCACTGATAAAGTTTCCTTGATAATAGTACATGTTTCAATTTCGAGACGTTTGGTAGGGTTTGGTTGGGAAGAAATGCAAGAAGAAAGAAAGTTAGTAAATAAAAAAAAGTATTCAAAAACGGTTCAAGCTAGATTAGGTTATGTTAGACTTTTTAAGTTGAAAATGTTTGAGAACATTTTTTTTTTGGGGGGGTGGGGATATTGGGTATAAAAATAATCATTTTTTGCATGGAAGTCTAGGTTAGGTTAGGTTAGGTTATGTTACATTTTTTTTAAATCTGAACATTATTTTTCATCCTATATTATTCAAATCCAAGCCCCCTTTTCCATGTTATTTTGCCTCACAATTGAAAAGTGTGCATCTGCAGAGGAAATGAGCGGTTACATCATGTTCAGCACATTAATAAACACTGCATTAAAAAAGAAATTCAAAGAAGTCAGAGAGTACCATGAGCTGAAAAATTACACAAAAAGCCAGGTATTATCACAGTTTAAGGTAACCACAAGACAAGTTTTACACACATTTTACCTCCTTGAAGCATACAAAGGGGTTAGGTTTGTCTGGTTAGGTCAGGCTTTTGTTGTAAGTTATAAAAAAATCATTTGTTGGGAAATAATTTTTGTTAATGATTTTTCTACCAAAAATAATAAACAGTTCAGGCTAGCTTAGGTTAGGTTTTTTAAGTTGAAAATATTTAGAAAAATACCTCGAAATTTTAAATTAAAAACAATTAATTTCTTGCATGGGAAGTTGAACTATGTTAGGTAAGGTTATCATACATCTTGAACATTATTTGTATGCTATATTTCCTAACTCCACATCATTTTTTGGTGTTATTTTTTACTCCCAATTGAAAAGCCTGCATTTGCAGAGGAAAGGACATTAAATTTGTGCTTTTATGTGTTTTATTAATATTTTTTAATTTAAATTTCCAATGCAATGTTTATGAATGTCACTAAGCTGATGGAACCACTCAGTTTCTGTGCAAATGCTTACTTTCCAGGTTGTGAGCAAAATAACATTAAAAATGGGCTTTCAGTTAGGCAACATAGCAATTAAAAGAAATACATTAAAAATGAAACATATCCTAACCTAGCCTAACCTGACTTTGGAGAAAACTACTATAAAAACAAAATTGGAAAAATATCTAGCAATTTATTTTCATGAAATTTTACAAATGAAAAAACCTAACCCAACCTAATCTAACCATAATTATTCTGCTTCAAGGTGGTAACAAGGCAAGTTATTACACATTTGCCTCCATAAAGCAAACAAATGGGCTATGTTTGGTCATGTTAGATTAGCTTAGGTGTTTTAGTTGGACATTTTTTGCAAAAATTGTTCCAAAATTTGAAAAAATGGATCTTTTTTCTTTAAAAGCAGCTTATGTTAGATTAGGTTAAGTTGGGTTACATTTTTTATTGTAAAAAAAATACATTGCTTGAAATTTTTACAACTTGATGTTTTGGTTTTGTTTTTCTCCAAGGGGAGGTTAAGCTAGGTTAGGTTAGGTTATGTGGTATTTTTGTTATTAAAAAAAATATTTTACCCTATGTCACCTAATTCAAGGCCTTTTTTGGTGTTATTTTCCTCACAACCTGAAATGTAGGCATTTGTATAGAAAATGAGTGGTGCCATCATCTGAGTCACATTCATAAAAATTCCATTGAAATGATACATTCCACGAATTCATAAAACACCTTAAAACACAAATTTACCAAAATGAGCAGTAACATCATGTTCATCACATTCCTAAACATTGCATGAAAAAAAAATCAGAAATTACCTTAAGCTGTAAATTTACCAAAAGGTGTGCCGACCCCTGGACGGAAATGCAAGACTAGGTGCCCCAATACTGTACAGAAAGGGCACTAAGAGCAGTGGAATGAAAATATTAATAAAAGTAAACTAAAAACAGCTCTTCTTCAAGACAAACGTGGTAGTTATGTGACATTAACATGGAAACCCTGAGCACAAATCAGAAAAGGCATGGACTGGACTTGTTCAAGTTTACCTGCCAACTTCTTCAAGTACTGTTCCTTTGGGAATTAAATATCAGAAAACTATTTATTCACTGTTTAAAATCACACCAATCCGCAGATACATCAGAATGTGCGAAGTACAAAAAACGAATCAGTACGACGTCACATGAGATTGGCCTCCGGATGAAACACTGCGCGCAATTGCACCACAAATGTCTTACCTCCGTCACATTTGTCTACTGTAACCTCAAATTATGGGTCTGTTCCCGTGGCTCCACCAGAAGGAACTCAGTGGAGGCTAGATGAGGGTCGCTGAGACCGGCCCACGGGAACGACCGGTGGAACTTGGTGGAGAAATCAGCTGACAGCGGTGTGAATTCCGCGACAAAAGGGAAGCATTTTGCGCATGTATCATAAATTGGCCAAATTGCCTTTCAAATGTTTGTCCAGATGATCGCACAATGTACATAGTATGCCTTGTTTTACAAAGTCCCAAATTTGTCTTTATTTCTGGCTATGTATGTATCCTCAGAAACTGCGGGGAGCACACGTCCTTTTCGCCTATGGGATGAACTAGGCAAACTCTCTTTCCTCTCGGTTGAGCATCGTCTCCCCCTGTTTTGCGGTTTTGCCTGCCTTCTTAACGTACAGCATATAATCTAGTGTCTGGACCCGCCGGGCTCCCTCGGCCCCGAGCGCTTCTCTACCCGATGCTGACTTTTCCTCTTCTCAACTTGCCCGACCTCTTCGATCGGGTTCGAGTAGGATTTTAGTCGGCGCCAGGAGAACGCCGGTACTTCTGGGCACGGGAATTGCGGCCGATCCGGCCGATAAAGTAACATCTTCCCTTAGGCCGAATGACGTAGATTAAAGGCCTAAAAAACATGTTTTCTGGTCTGCATCTGTTACTTCGATTATTGTTCATAGTTGTAGTAGTAATTTCATATTTCCTTTGCGAAGGATGATCCTGGTATTCAGTTCATGCATGAAGATGAGATTCATATGATGGAGGACGTTGTTTATGCGCAAATATATGGCGCAAGTACGCCGTGATTGAGCTCAACTGAAAAATCACAATTGGACCCTGCTTCTGGGCTGGTGGAGCTTTTGCTCCACTGGTGGAGGTTGGTGGAGGAAAAATCTCCACCGGATTTGCGACGGGAGCGACCAGTGGAGGATTGTAGAGGTTAGTGGAGCCACGGGAACAGACCCTTAGACTTTAGGCGCTGGTATTTCTGTAACTGGAATTTTTTCTTTGGATGTTACGATTTTGCATGTTCTGAGGAACGCCCATCACGATTTGTGGCATTTAATGCGCGCTAGTGTCTATCGATACAAATCGACGCCACTGCTTTGGAGAAAAAAATTAGAAGCAAAAATTAAGCAATATATATTCTGAAAATTTTCTAAATTGAACAACCGAACCCAACTTACCCGAACCTAATATCAGCTGCTTTTGAAGGAAAATTTCCGATTTTATTTTATTTTTGAAAATGATTGAACAATTTTTCCAAGGTAAACAACCAAACTAGCCTAACCTAGCAAAATCAGTATTATTGTGCTTTAAGGTGGTAACAAGACAAGTTTTTACACACATTTTCCTCCATATAGCTAGCAAATGGGTTAGGTTTGGTTAAGTTAGGTTAGTTAAGGCTTTTCAAGTTGGAAAACTTTTTAAAAAATTCCAAAAAAGGTTCCCCCAAAATTGCAAATTATTTGGTAACTTTGCAGTCTAAGGTGTTCTATTTTTCCTTTAAAACAAACAAAAAATTATGCAGAATACCATGTTTATGAAGGTGACTAAGATGATTGGACCAACTTATTTTCTGTGCAAATGCTTACTTTTCAAGTTGTGAGCAAAATAATGCCAAAAAGGGCTTTGAGTTCGGTAACATAGCATAAACATAAATGTGTTTTTTAATGCAACAAAACCTAACCTAACTGTAGTTCACGAAAAGAAACTTTGATGCCAGGACCGTGTATTGCGCAGCGCTCGGCGGTAACCAGACTGCCTCGGCACAGCCCACACCCTCCCAGCTCGATTCGACACCGTTCCCGCGCTTCCGACACCCCCGATCGCTGATTGGCCCATCCCGCACACGCCCCACCACGCCACGTATCCGGCCGGCCCGTCCCGGTCACGAGGTCGCCGTACTGGCTGACTCACCTGCCGACATCCCCCACGCGGTGGCCAGTGCCACCGCGTGGGGCCAGTGCCAGTGCCACCTCGCATGCAATCTCACTACACCCCCACCCCCATGATCTCAAACATCATTCGCCCACATCACTCGACACGCCATCCGTACCACACAGTCGTGTGCTCCGGCGGGGCACAGCCCACCACCCGTCCAAATCTATGTCCAGCGTTTCGTCCGGCTCATACGTCGCGTCGCGCGGATCAGTCACCGTCAGGTCCAGGTCGTCCAGCGAGTCGTCGGCCGGTTCGTCGTCGGGTGCGTCAGGCGGGCGCACCGGGGCCGGTCGCTCCGCTCGCGGAGGCGGGACGTCGCCCGACGGGCCAGGCGTCGCCACCCCCTGTGGGTCGCCGGGCCACATCACTGCGCGGACAGCCGGCCGGGGCGGCGGCGGACGGGGCAGGGGTCTGTCCCACTCCGTAGCGCCGTAGTCGTCGTCGTCACTGTCGCCGTCATTGTCGTCGTCGTCCTCGGCGTCCTCCGCCGCGGCGCGAACACCGTCGTCCACGCGCCGCCGCACACAGCGGACGTGCCAGGGGCGACCATCCACCTCGATCAGGGGGGCCGGCAGCAGCCGCGTCACGATGCCCTCGCGCGACCGCTCCGTGCAACGCGTGGGCGCGCCGCACCGTCGCAGCCACACCAGATCTCCACGCTGGAGCGGGGCGTCGACCAGCTCGGTACGCATCGCGTCGGGCCGGACGATGGTGTTAATCGGCAGCTCACGACCCAGATATGCGTACAGGCGGGCGGCGGGGGCGGTGGCGGCGTTCGCGCCGTCCAATGGTGTCGTGTTGTATCGATGCACCGCCTCCGCGATGGAGCAGGCCTGTCGAGCTGTCATCACCTTCACCGTCCGGTGGTGGCGCTCGACGATGCCGTTCCCGCCCGCCCCATACACCGCCCGGAATCGCAGCTGCATGCCCCACTGCGCTGCGAGTGCCGCCATGCGCCGGCTACGAAACGCTGTAGCATTATCCAACAATCCATTATCCAAATTTGAATTAGGTGACATAGGATAATATTTTTTTTTTTTAATAAAGAAGAAATGCAACATAACCTAACCTAACCTAGCCTAACCTCCCTTTGGAGAAAAACAAAACCAAAACATCAAGTTGTAAAAATTTCAAGCGATGTATTTTTTTTCCAATAAAAATGTAACCCAACTTAACATGTTGAAATGTAAAAGAACAATAACATGCTGAAAGTACTATATTTTCAGAAATGGAATCCTGTGCTGATAACATTTTCTGTGTTATGAATTTGCAAATCAGATCTACATCATTAGTGTTAATAAAAATGAGAAATTCATAGAAATGCATACCCATCGACCATGTTGATCGCACAGCTCCCTGCATTGTTGTTAACTGATATATCAGTATGTTTGCAAATTCACTGATGAGTGAATCCATACCATTCTCACTGGGGTATAAAAGCTACATCATAACATTGCTTCTACAATGCATATAACAGAAAGCCATCTCGATTGTCCTACTTACTCAGGACACCATAGAAGTCAATGAAGCTAATGAAAACCATAGAAGTCAATGAAAATGTTACTTCATCCCATGTACTGGTAATGGAAACAGAAGTCTCTTGAACCATATGTTATGTCCTTCACAGTGTTGCTCCATCCATCTCCAACTCCAACCCTGACCAAACTTCCGGAGTTCATCCATCTCCAAAGCAGTCTGTTGAAGAAGGTATGTATTGCAGCATAACTACTGTGACTTGAATTCTATGGTATCCATGTTGCCTTACAATCCATCCTTGCTGATCCATGTAGCAGATGTTTGACTTTCATCAAACTGTCGGGATAACTGGGGAGTTGAAATCACATGTGAGTGATGAAACAGATGAACTATTCCTGGATTCTTATGTTGCATCATTGCATGGGCACAGTGACATACTGAATGGGGGAGGGGGCATTGTGGGCAGTTGCCTCCCCCCCTCCTGATAGGTTGTGGGGCCCCCAAGAATCCGCCGAGCTCAGGAAAAAAATGCGCCATGCTCCCTAAAAATTGCACTCGATCCACCAAAAATCGCACCGGGGCTCAGAAAAATGACATTGGGAGCCCCAAAAAGTAGCGCAGGGGCCCCCGATAATGACGCTGAGACCTCAAAAGTTTGCACCTGGGCCCCTGAAAATCACGTTGGGGCCGCAAAAAAAGTCGTGCCAGGGTTCAAGAAAGTCACGACGGGGGCCACAAACGGTCGGACCGGGGCCTCCTGAAAATCACGCTGCGACTGCGGTACTAAGAATTATCACCCGGTCCCCTGAAAATCACGCTAGAGGCCTGACAGGTCCCACCGGGGCTCTAAAAGTCTCTTTGAGATCACCCAACAAATGAAGCCGGGTAAATGAAAAACAGTCCGGACACGGAAAATCAATCTGGGATCTCAACAATGGCTCCAAAAGCCCACAAAACTTGTTGGGCCCCCAAAAACGTGTCGTAGCCACCGCAAGGGATCCAAACAAGTGACCACGGACCCAAAAAAAACGCACATAGACCAGGAAAATTTCACGCCGCTTCTCTTGAAAATCTCACTGGTTGCACATGGTTAGCGATCAATAGCTACGAAGTGTATACACTTGTGCAGCATTTCGGCCTGTGGCTTGGAAGAAACAACCATTTAAACTGGCCGCCCACAATATGGCACCATTACTTTTGCTATGCACTATATATTTCCTTACGTACCTGCATGTGTGTAACCACTGGGGTGGGGTGGGGGTGGGGGATATATCCCCCAATTTCTGAAAAGTGGCGATTTGTCCCCCTCGATTTTTCCGTGTCCCCCCCGCAATCCTCAGCTACCTGAGCATGATCGCCGCAAAATTATACTTAATCACTTATAAAGTGAAATATATATGCAAGAGAATCACCAAAATACTAGAAACCTATCAAGCCAATCAACGGGCTTCACAGGTTATCTGTCGTCACAAAATCTCCGAATGATAAATCAGTAAACGTAGAAAATTCTGCTTCCAGACCATTTTTGAATAACATGAATCTTGGCTATCTTATGTTTTCGCTTCGGTGGAAAATTGTGCTTTTCCAGGCAAGAAATTTGCATTATCGCAAGGCTTTATAATAGTCTTAGGCTGCATTCACCTGCGCATATATTGATATATCTTGAACAAACGTGAGTCTCGGTGTCCTTGGGTATCTTAAGACCATGGAGGGGAGTTATG
The DNA here is from genome assembly GCA_034440615.1 of Ashinkailepas kermadecensis. Lineage (NCBI taxonomy): Eukaryota > Metazoa > Arthropoda > Thecostraca > Neolepadidae > Ashinkailepas > Ashinkailepas kermadecensis. Next base: position 37,643 of record JAOTOM010002092.1, on the reverse strand, counting down.
GGCAGCCTTAAGCAACTACGTAAAGTTAACGCCGTATTCGTATTCAGCGAGGTGTTCGCCAGAGGCGTATGTGTATTGGCATCGGCATTCAGCGACGGGTTTATGATCGTTCGTATCAATTACCACAAATGCTTCTGCTTGCACTGAACATGCTGAAAGCAAATACAAAGGTCTCACATTACCACCTTAACGGTCAAGGTCCAACGCAAACCGGTTTCTTCGGTTGCCATATGCTCAATAATGGTAATGGTAGCAAAAGAGAGCATTTAACCCCAATACGATAGGACTCTTTCATAACTCACTCTGTAAGTGGGGGATTCGCCTCCCCAAAATCCGGGAATCAGTCGGGTCCATTTCTAAGCGGAATAACTCAGGCTAACCTAGCTGGTCAACATGTTTTTAGAATGACAATTTTAGAAACATGTGCAATGGCAGTCAAAGTGTGTTGGGCATGCATTTGCATTCCGCGAAGGCATGGTTTGCTGAAAAGAACTAAAAAACGGCATTACGGTCCCATCAGCGCCAGAAACGTCCCAGGGTCCAGGGTATGTCCATTAGTTCAAGTGCAATTTCCAAGGGCTCCGGCCCGACCTTTTGAGGCCAAGCGTGATTTTCGGAGGCCCCGACGCGACTTTCTGAGGCCCAGCGATATCTTGAGGGGCCCGGCCCCACTTTCTGGAGCCCCCAGTGCCATTTGTATGGGCCCGGAAACGACATGCTGGACCAAATGTGATTTTGTGGGGCCCCAGCATTATTGTTAGGTGCCTCTGAGTGACTTTTTGGGCCCGTGATTTTTAGGGGCCTTGGTGCGATTTTGCGGGCACCAGCAGGCCCGTCAGGGAGCCTGACTCATTTTTTCCCCAACTCCTGCGCGATTCTTGGGTGCCCCACAACCTCTTAGGGGTGACCACCCCCAATGCCCCCTCGGTACGCCACTTAATTTGAGTAGTGTAAGCTGACTTATCAAGGGATACCAGGACAAATTCCGTTGAACAGATCGTGGGGGGGGAATCAGGTGACTTAGAAAGGATAATGGGACGTTGGCCCGCCGGGAGTGGCTGAGATGCAACATGCTGGCTGACCTTGCGAAAACGCCTCATAAATAAACGTCAATTATCGTTCGTTTGTCTCTCAAAATATGCGCGTCGTACGTCGTTTCACCAGGTTTGCATGGACATGCTCTGGGAAGACCAGTGGGGTTTATGCTGGTTCATAAATCCCACCGGGGTCTGGGTTTCCCACTGGGATTTCCCGGTGGGAATCCGTGGAGGATTGATACTGAAAATAGTAAAACATCCCTAGGGAACTGTGTAGGAATCCCATTGTGGATTCCCATAGGGAACCGCATGGGATTCCTACACGATTGTCTCATGGGGAATGTTTCATATCCTGACAAGGACAATCCCATGCAATTTCATGGGTCAATCCCATGAAAAAAAATTTCTTCACTAGGGGGCCACCTCAGGGAAATTAAACGGTTGCTTATTATTTTCCTTTAAAAGGGGCCGCAGTGCAAATAAGCAGTCAAAATATGGTGACTGAAAATTTGGTAGCTGGGCCCGTCCAAATACTTTTGTCCCTCTGTCGCCGATACTAGGCACGTCAGTGTTAATTCTTAATGTTCATACGCCAAAACAAGAGGTAGTATTTCCGCAAACGGATTCCTGTGCCAATAAATAAATAAATACACCATCTCAAATTTGAATGCATTGTGCCAAATTGTCGACGTAGGCTTTGGTTGGTTATTGGAGTTTAAGGGCGCATCGACTGCATCGGTCATGCAGCGCCCATAACATCGTCAGTGAAACAGTGAGACGCAAGCAACATCAGTCAAACAGTGAAAAGTAAGCAACATCATCAGTGAAACAGTAAAAGCAATCAAAATCAGTCAGAATGACGTGCCACAAGGTCAAATACAACTGATATGCAGTGCCACGATCCACATTTTTCCAATATAAACGCGGGCTAATGAGGAGCATAAAGCACAGAAAACTTGATAGCTGATAGGAAACGGCAGAGCCGTCCCGATTGAACAAGGGATGACTCGTCACCTTATACTTCCCTAAGGGAGAGAGGGGTACGTCCAAAATGACGTCTTCGCTCGTCGGTAAGTCGGTTGCAGGCAATCAGTACGTGCCGCACTGACAGTGCAGCACGGCACCTTGGGCACAGCGGACTGTCACCGCCGGTCAGAAGGTAGCGGTGAGTCTCGTATGTGTGGCCAATTCGCAGGCGACATAGTGCCACCTCATGCTGTCTGACTTTATGTGATGATGATAACCATTCACCGATACAGGGCTTAATTGTGCTCAGCTTGTTGTCCATGGTGGCGTCCCAACTGGCCTGCCACCAAGTGAAGAGGTGGCTTTTTATTTCTGGATAGAAGTCAGTCGCAGGGAGGGGGAGACGTCGCGTGTAAGGAGCCCGAGCAGCACGCTTCGCTGCAGCATCAGCGGCCTCATTGCCACAGATGCCCACATGGCTCAGAATCCAGCAGAATATGACAGTTTTTCCTCTGATGGTCAGCGATGTGAGTCTAGACAAAATCTCCTGTAGAATCGAGTTCGATGGATAAAACACTCCTAGCGCGAGTAGGCTGCTTAGCGAGTCGCTAAATAGTACGTGCTGTGAATGATCGTCAATCTCAATGAAACTCAAAGCTTTGTCTATGACGACCTGCTCCGATGTGTAAACAGATGCGTTGGCTGGGAGAGAGAACGATCTACTAACAGTGCCCGACACAAAGGCATATCCAACACCGGTGTCAGTCTTCGAACCGTCTGTATACGTTGGCGTATAGTTTCTGTATGATGAGATCAGTTCTAGTGCCCTTAGTTTAAGTTCCTGTGGAAGGACGTCACCTTTCCTCAGGCACGAGAGCGACACATCGATGTTTGGAGACGTCAGTTTCCAAGGAGGACATTTTAATGACGTTACACGCATCACCCCGCGTAGTTTCACATTGTGATCTTCTAAGAGTGTGCGGATTCTGACGCAGAAAGGTAGCGCACTTTCGCGTCGCCTCCCTCTAAACGAAGCCAGAATATGGCGCGAAAATGTTGACCGATAAGTAGGATGGTCAAGGAACTGTCGCAGCTTACATGCATAACGCATTCCGAGTAATTCACGATGCAGAGCAAGACATGGCTCGTTCGCCTCCGCCAGGAGACTGGCAACTGGGGAGGTGCGAAAGGCGCCAGTAGCAATACGCAGAGAGGTATGATGAATTGTGTCAAGTGTTCGCTTCGCTGTATTAGAAGCACTATCGTACACAAAACAGGCATAGTCTAATTTCGATCGGATCATAGATCTGTACAGGAGAAGTAGTGTTCGCCTGTCGGCACCATACGACGTTCGTGACACCACCTTTAGGACGTTCAGTGTTTTAAAACATTTGTCACGGATCATTTTGAAGTGTTCCCGGTACGTCAAGCGACGGTCGAACATGACACCAAGAAACCTGGCTGTCGGCTTTGTTGGAATTGCTGATTTGTACAAACGGATGTCCATGCTTCCACATTGTTGGCGCCTGCAGAAGTGCATGGCGACAGTTTTTCCTAATGAGAAACGGAAGCCACTCCTATTTCCCCATCGCTCCAAACACAAGACGGCGAGCTGCAACCTTCTCTGCATTGCCGGTGCAGATGCGCTTGAAGTCCAGATTGCAAAATCGTCTACAAAGAGAGAGAGAGAGAGCGACATATGGACGGCCGTAATGCAGAGGTGATGTCGTTGATCATTAAAGCAAACAGTGGTACACTAAGCACGCTACCCTGCGGGACTCCATTTGCTTGAGAGAACCAGTCAGAAAGGTGACTGCCAATGCGGACTTGGAACCGTCGATCTGCAAAAAAATGTCTGATAAATATGGTCATTGGACCGGGGAGTCCACATTCATGCACTTTCATGAGTATGCCGTGTCGCCAAGCTGTCAAACGCACCTTCTATGTCGAAAAACACTGTTCCGAGGTGGTGTTTTTTCATAAGAGCAGAACGAATATCGGTGTCAAGTGATATGAGATGATCTATTGTGCAGCGATTTTTCCTAAAACCGCACTGAGAGTTTGTTAAAATATTGTTGTCTTCCAGGTACCATCCCAATCGGACGCTCACCATTCTCTCCATCAGCTTGCAGAGAGAGGACGTCAGGGAAATAGGACGGTAGTGCAGTGGGTCCTGCCCACTTTTCCCAGGTTTTAATATCGGTATAATGGTGGCCTCTCGCCAGGCTGCTGGAAAGTGCCCCTCTGCCCATATCGTGTTAAAAGTGGTCAATAAAACGTGCTGGGCACATGGCGGCAGATGCCGCAACATTTCGTTGTGGACCCTGTCTGGGCCTTCAGAAACATCACGTAGGCCACGTAGGGCGGAGGAAAGTTCGGGCTTAGTGAAAGGTTCGTTATAGACCAAGGGTTCCGAAGTAGAGAAGTCGATTTGTAGTTTCTCACTGCGAGAACGATATCGTATAAATTCGGGGTCTGCGTTGCCAGCAAGGCATCGTTTTGAAAATGCTCGGCCGATCTCATTCGCCACCTCAGATGGCTCAAACATAGCATGACCTCCCACCTGGAGGACCGGTAAAGGAGCGGAGGAGAACTTGCCAGCGATTCTTTTTATGCGGTTCCATACCTCGGCTGAGGGTGTAGACGAGTTCAGTCATCGAACATATTTACGCCAGGATGCCCGTTTGGCCTCTTGCACGGTTCTACGCGCGAATGCCCTTGCTTTTCTGAAGGCGATCATGTTAGCCGTTGTGCACTGATGGTCAAACGCTCGAAAGGCTCTCTTGCGGGCAAGAATAGCATCCCGGCATTCCGGGGTCCACCACGGCACCGCGGTGCGACGTGGTGCTCCAGACGTCAGCGGGACCCATGCAGTGGCAGTGTTGATGACGACTTCTGTGAAGTCGGCTACCGAAAGTGGATGGCCGTCGTGGTGTACTATAAATATGGTCTGAAGGTTAGCCTCAAACTCAGTCCAATTTGCTTTAAGCATATTCCATCTCCGTGGTCTGGTGCCAAGAACAGGTCCGTCCCTGCATTCCAGCCATACTGGCATATGGTCACTTCCGAGCGGATCGGTGTTCACGGACCACTCAAAGCATTCAGCCAATTGTGGGCTACGCAGGCTAAGGTCTAAAACTGATGAACTGCCTGAGGGAAGATTAACATGGGTGGGCAAACCAGTGTTTAAAAGATACAGAGATTCACCGTGGATAAAGCGTTCCAGGAGTCTTCCCCGGGAGTTAATTGAGCTACAGCCCCAGGCCGTGTGATGACAGGTAAAATCGCCTACAAGTAACACCGGTGGAGAGAGCTCTAACATTAGCTGTCTTAGTTCTGCATAAGGCAGAGGAACTCCAGGCGGTAGGTACAAGGAGCAGACAGTCAGTTCACGGTGCAGGACAGACATACGTGCTGCTACTGCTTGCAGGGAGGTGCGCAACATAATTTGTTGCGCAGGAATGTTGTTATGTACTGCCAACATAACACCACCGTGTGCCACGGTAGCTGTCCTTCCTAAGTCTCTCCGGAAAATTGAATATCCATTTATAGAGCAGTAGGTATCTGGTGCCAGCTGTGTCTCTTGCAGGCAAACAGCTATAGGAGTGTTCCGAGATAAAATTCGCTGCAGGTCAGTAAAGTTAGCTCTAAAACCACGGATGTTCCATTGTAAAACTAAGGAGGACAGCTTGGTGGCTGACTAGGAGTGACTAGAGCGATGAATAGTACGAACTAGAAGTGGGTTTCGGTTCGGGCCACTGAGTTGGGGTCTGCTTGGTGCTTTGGATCGCATCTGGCGTCCGCACCAAGCGACGATGTCCTTTCGCGAATATGCGGTGCACTCCCCTCAGGAGGCGACGACGTCCAGGGTAGCGCGCGCTTCTCGGCGCGACACTCCCCTCAGGAGGCGACGACGTCCAGGGTAGCGCGCGCTTCTCGGCGCGTGTCGGTCTGTCCGGCCCGCCGTGGGGGGCACTCAATTTAGGCGGTGGTGGCGGGTCCATGTTGGATGAGCCCTTCGAAGTTTGAGGTCCGGATGGACCCTCAATGCGTCTACGGGGTGAGGGAGAGCCCGTCCTGGCGGGGAGAGCTTTCTCCGTCCTTTCTCGCGTCGCCGCACGGGTCCGCTCCATTTCCACCAGCCGCGCACGCTTGGCCTCGCGGGCTCGCCTTTCCACCTCCTGCCTGTGGAGGTTCTCATCTAAAACGTGTATATGTTTGTCTCGGTTAAGTGACGGCGATGACACGGCTCGGGTAGTTCCCGGCTGTTTCTGAAAGGTGGCAGGGGGCCTTGCTACCACAGGTGATGGCAACGTTGTAGTTGGAGAGCCAGTGCCTACACGAGAGGCGGCTGCTGCAGGGGATACGGGTTGGGTGGTTTTTGAGGGGGAAGCGCAAGCTGAGGGTTTCGGCGATAGCTTACTTCCTCCCCTGCGTTGGACTAGAGTCCAATCGCCATCTCCCTTGTCCTTGGCCAGCATGTCTGCCGACGCGTCTGAGTCATCGTCCCTGTGCGGCCCATCTGTTTCCATGGTTATGACACCACGTGTTGGGGCAGCTCGAGCCTGTTCTTCATTCCCGGCTAAGTGTCGGAGTACAAGCGTCACTGCGTCCAGAAGGGGCCGGAGCCGCCGTTTCCTTAGAGTGCGAGGGTCCTGCGATCGTCAGTGGTGCTACACCAAAAGATTGAAGGAGAGCAATGAGCTGTGTGATAAGGTCTGCAGCTCTACTTCTCTGGAACGGTGGAGAAGCATGTCGTGTGCCGATACTGAGGTTGGCGGCGGCTGAGTAGGACATATTTGGATGGGTTCGGTGATATTCGTCTCTGGCTTCTCGAAAGGTCAGGTTTCTTATGACTTTCATTGAGGTAATTTCTTTTTCCTTTAGGTAAGTTGGGCATAGTCGGTCATACGTCGCATGTGGTTTTTGGTCGCTGCCACAGTTGGTGCACCATGGTCTGTCAGAACTGCACTGATCGTTCTCGTGGTCAGGTGACGAGCACTTTCCACAGACTGGGCGGTTCCTACAGTGCTGTTTAGTGTGACCGAACCTCTGACAGCGATAGCATCTCATGGGGTTCGGGATAAAAACGCGGACTTTAACCTTGACATACCCCACACGAATGTCACTTGGTAAGTCAGGACGGTTAAAAGTAAGAATGATATTGTTTGTTGGAATCATTGTGGTGCCTTTCCGCACACGAATGCGTCTGGCACCAGTCACTCCGTATTCTTGCAGTCCCTCCGTAATGTCTTTGTCGTTAACACCCTGAAGATCATAGCAGTTAATAATACCCTTCACATAGTTTTTTGTCTGGTGCGGTACCACTGACATTGGGATAACTAAATCGCTTCTTCCGTCGCGATCCTTGATCGTGTACACAAATTCTGTAGCAGTTAGTGCCCTTTTTGCCTCTTCTGCACTTCTAAACTCCACCTCGAGTGCGCCGTCTCTCAACTTCTCACATCTGAGCACCGTACCAAATCGGTCGCATCCGTCACGCCGCTGGAAGGGCGACAAGCTCGCAAGCTGCCTTGGACCCTGTGAGGCCTTGAATATCAAAATTCGGGGAGCGTGGGGCTCTGTGTTGTCCCTGCTCTGCCGGTAATTCGGACGCCGACCCTCGCCAAGTGGTCGGCCAGTCTGGCTCCTACTAGAGGGGCCAGGAGGTGTTTTTAGGTTTTGGTGTGCCATAAGTTTGTGTTGTGCATTCAACTCCCCGTGCACCCCACCACACAGGGGCTCTACGGGGGGGGGGGGACGCCTGAGTCCCGCGAACGGGAGGACGCCAGGCGCACGAGGAGTTATACGGGGCAGGCGGCGCCTTCGCCCGGCCGGGAGAGAGACTCACCACTCCGACCGGGATCCAGCACCGCCCACCCCTTGACCCCAGCCGGCCGGGCCGGCAGGCGCTGGGAAGGATCCCAGGCCCCCGGCCCGAGGCGACCAGCCACTTGGCCCGCGTGAGGCCCCACCCGCCCCTCCGGGATATCGGGACCAAAGAGGTGTGTTGGTCCCCCGCCACAACTAGCACCGTGCGACGGGGGACCTCAACCTCCAGGACTCCGTTAACCACGGGGGGCGGGCCGAGGGGGCGCAACTACCCCGATAAAACAGAGCTGGAGGGCAGGACCGGGGAAGTTGTCCTGCCTGCTCATGATAGGTACAGTTGGTGTTGCAGGGCCAGGTGGAGGACATGGAAGTTGAGATGAGATGGGCATATGAATGGGGGCATATGGATGGAAGGACGAGTGAGGCACTCTTAGTCTCGCCCCTCGCCGCGGACCGATGGCCTGGTCCGCTGGGTCCTTAGGGCCCGCAATCCCCCCCACCACGGAAAGGTGGTGCCTTGTCGGAGGGGGGGGGGGACGTATGCTTTACTTATTTCTGAAGTTCCTGCATTTTCGCGAAAGTTGGGCATGTTGAGATCGGTGTCTCGACGAGCTGCAAATTTCCACTCGATTCACGGGCCCTGTTGTGGCACAGTACCTGATGTCATGCCTGTAACATAGGAGCCACATAACCTGCTTTTTGCACTCGCTAGTGACCCATCCGGCGCTCCTGATGACGCCTTATACTAGCTGAATGTATGTATATGAGCCTGACTTGATGTCTTATGCGCCTAATATTGCGAGGTAATGGTCACACGGCACCATAAGGGATATCGCACCGATCCGTACACTAAATTGCGCGCACGAAGTCCGTGTAACATCTCACAAACCGGCATGTTCCGGAAGGATCTAGGCTGGATCCACTGGATCAATGTTAATGATGCCAGAGCTGATAGCCATAGGACGGGAACAACGGAATATCAGCGACATAATTTGAGCTTGCTAAAGCAACAAGTTAGATGTAAACATTCTAAGGTTAGACATAAAAACAGAATGATGGGAGGGATGCCGCGACTTTTCTTTTACAGCTGGTCTTCAGTATTCGAAAACACAACCCCTTAGTATTGCTAAAAAGGCCTGGTATACTTCGCACGTCCTGCCTACAGCTGGCTCACACTGTGTCGGTTATTCCTTCAAGACCACGCCCGTCTGGATCCGCCCGCGACCATCATTATCTGCTATATATTCTCTCACGCATGAAGTACCAACGCATCATATTCTGTGTTACAGCCTGCCCGGCCCACGGCCCTTCTACCCATATGCATATCACAAGGCACTTCAAAAACAGCCGCAACGTAGCTCCCAAGCCGATCCAGTGATGATCGCAGCTCGTCAAAATCTCACGCAGCAAGCAACGGAGGCTGCGGCTGAAAATAGCACCGCATAGTCCACGCTCATGCTAAACCTACGCCTTCTATTCTGGGTCGAATCAAGGTTGGAATAGAAACAAATATGAAAGGATGAAGATCAAAGGATCGGCAACACCTATGTCGACAGAAGTATGTAAGCGCACATAATGCAAATATTAGTTGGTCCTAGATTGAGCATTTAACAACGCCGACACCAGACATACACGCAACAGACTGCCTGCCCGGCCTTAATCAACTGGCGACCCAGTCACACTTGATTAACGGAAACTCAGTCTACCCAAACACACTGATCGGTCTCCTCACTGACGTCCGTCTCCCGAAGGGAGTTTCAACCTCCCCCTTCACAACTTCCTGGCTGTTCAATCTCACTGATTGATATATCTCGAATTGTGGATCAGTCTACCCAGTCTGATGACTCAGTCCGTCCCCCCCCCGATTGACGACTTAATCTCCCCTTCTTATAGTATCTTTCCGCGTAGCATTCCGTCCAACTGCCAGTCTACAAGTAGGCCTGCCAGCCACTGTAGAGTCTACACAGGTTGTCGTAGTCGCGCGCCTGCTGTATCAGGTGGCCCACCTGAGCGGAGCACGTCATCACCTGGCCCAGCTCCTGGCCGCGCAGCTTCTCGGCCAGCCGTGCCAGCGCGCGCTCCGCCTGCCGGTTGTCGACACGCTGGGTGACGAGTCGCTGCTGCAGTCGGTTCACCTTGTCGGCGGTCAGCGTCCACGCGTACAGCGGGTCGTCGAGCAGCACGCGCACGATGGTGAGCACCACCTGGCGACTGTCGCGCAGTGCCGCCATAGTACGCTCGCACGAGCGCCGGAAGCGACCGTCGACGCCGGCGACGCCCATGCCGTCGACTAGGTCGCGCGTCAGCCGGAAGGGGACCGTCTCGGGCGTGGGCAGCAGGCGACCCGTCTCGAACGCCACGCCCAAGTCGATGTGCACCACCTCGGCGGTGGCCTCGTCGATGAGGATGTTGCTCACGTGTCGGTCGCCGAGTCCGAGCACGTAGCCAGAGATGGAGGCGGCCGCAACGCTGTTGGTGTACGCCACGCGCCGCTCGTACCAGTCGCTCGGCGCCGGGAAGCGCTCCCAGAAGAAGTGTCGGAACACCGGCTGCAGGCGGCGGCACACGTCGGCGAACGCGGCGCGCTTGCGCTCGGCGGACTGCTTGGCCACGGCGGTCATGTCGGCCCGTGCTTGGCGCACAGTCATGTCGTCGGGCCGATGACGCTGGTGCGCGCCGCCGGCCCCAGTCAGGTAATCTGAGAGCGGCTGCGTGTCCACACACCACTCAAGGATACCGCAGCGCTGCGACAGCGGCACCACCTTGTACGTGCGGATCGACAGCCGGTGCTGATCGGGCGCGGCGCGCTCCGCCAGCAGCACGTTCAGCACGGAGAACACCTGCTGCATGACGGCGTCCTGGCGCAGGTCGTCGTGACCCTTGAGCAGCTGCGGCCGCCACAGACCGTCGCTGCCAAGACAGCGCAGCTTCTTGGGCGCATTCACGCCGCCCACCATTCTGTAGCTTCTGTCCCAACGAACTATAGTCGCGGCAGTGGTATATTCGGCGTCCTGCCGCACCAACAGAGGTATGGTGGGCACCACCACCGCCGGCAACTGGCCAAGCCGCGCCAGCGAACAGTCGGCTGGTGCTTGGCCCTGACTATCGGCGCCAGTATGCCGGTGGTACGCCAGCTGGATCAGCGCCAGGCTGGCTTTCTCTAGCTGGCGCACGTGCTGCGTGAGAGCCGCGTCGTCACACAGCCGGTCCAGCAGCCGGGCGGCGGCCTTGGTGCGCAGCTCGCCGGCGCCGTCGGCGGCCGGAGCGGACGTGCCCGAGTCCGCGCGCGCGTGCTTGAGCGCCAGCAGCACGGGCAGGGCGTGGTGCGGGTGGTCGGCAGCGCAGCGCAGCAGCACTTGCTCCAGCAGCGCCGCCGACTCGGGCAGCCAGCCGTGTCGGCCCAGCCGCGCCGCCAGCTGCTGTAGCAGCGGCACGAACTTGTGGCTGGCCAGCTGCGGCACAGCCGGCTGCAGCTGCGCGCACACCTGGCCGGACGCGTCGGCCAGCCAGAGCGCCACCACGCGGTACATGAGCACGTCACGCCGGACGCCCAGCCGCAGACAGCGCACGTAGCCGTCGATCGCCTGTCGCTGAAACGACGCACGGTCAGCGTCGCACTGCTTCAGCTCAGACTCGTCCATCTCCGCCTGCTGCCTGAGCACCGACTGCTGGCGTCTCATGTCCTTGCGCAACTGCGCGGCGGTGTAGGGGTCGGCGGCTCGACGGCCGAACTTCTCCGCCTCGTCGCGCATGCGCTCCACCTCGGCTCGCTTGTCGGCAAACGCCGGTGACTCGACCAGCTCGTCGAGCCTCTGGAACTGTGAGTCGGCGTACTGGCCGGCCAGGTGGTGCGCCTCAAGCAGAGCGTCGTCCGAGCCGGCGCCTGCAGCAGACACACGGCACCTGTCACCGGAGACGCACCGCAAATCCATACACACACACATACATAAGTCTCTATAAAACGGCAGAATTAGATATTGCACGCGCACTCAAAGGCAAGAACGAAGAGATGCAGGAAGGTCCAAGGTTTGACAGAGAAGACAAACCTGTAGCGGCAGGAACAGCGAAGACAGCAAGACCCAAGAGCTCCAGGCACCCTAGACGAGCACTCCCGCGACTGTAGAAGGAAAACCGCCCACACCAAATCTCCAACTTCCCTGTCTTCCAGCTAACCTTTACCCCCTCCCCGGAGGAAACCTAACGTTGACGAGTCCGCTGCCCTGGGCCATTGCGGCTAGGACAGGGACCACAGAGCGAAAGCTCGGTCCACGAGTGCAACTCATTCGGGTATTTATTCATTAGGGAGAGACAGCTTGCGGGTGGGCGGGACCGACCCTGCCACACCACGACACCCACACCGGCACCCCTTGCCCGCACCACAAATGGCGCCTACCTAGTAGGCACCTACACCGAGCCAGAACACAACATCACACGAGAATCGTCCTTCACTCTCGCACAGACCCTCCGCCACATTCTCCAATCATCACACTTCACCATCAACAGGCACATCACCCACATCATAGTTCAGACACAGAGCAGCGCTGACACAACAACCGGCGCTGCTCCTTCATTGGGCACCGGGATGCAATGTGGATTACTTCGCTTCGTGTGAATGAAATATATTTGGAATATCTGTCATTGATCTATATATTTGAAATGTTTCACAAGTTCTACTAATAAAGCAATAAATTTGATATAAACTCGAGCAATATATCTAAATATCGGTTGCATTGTTGCATTGCATTGCTAAGAAATGCATAAGGATAAGGGAGAAAATATACCTATGCTGCGGATGAATACTTTTACCTTTCACATTTTATTTTAAGGATGTGAAGTACCATTATGTCAAATTATCACTACTCTACAGGCGGTTTGTTTACAGTACCAATGCTGTAGAGTGTGCGGCCTATACGGCTCCGTCCATGAATCAACTCGTGTTGCAATAGTAACTGAATGAGATCGAGTGAGTTTATAATTCACTCGAGGCGGAAGATCAAGATGTAGGCGAGAGAAACCCTTTTAACTTGGTTATTTCCAGTCAACACCATAATGTTGATACCAAATGTTCGCATTTAAGGGGGTGACGCGCCCTAGCGCCTCGTATGTTCCGGCACCCATGCTGGAACTACGTGCCCTACCACCTCATGTCAGAAAGCTTTTGATGCAACGCATTCCTTATGGGTGGCTATTGCGGCGGGTTGAATCGTGTGCATGGTTGGTTGGTTGTTGGTTTTACGACACGTCGACCGTTGAGTCATGTAGCGTCGCCAATCTCTCACGCCGATTGGTCGCGGGCGAAGAGTAGCGACAGGTGAGATTCGAACCCACAACCTTTCGATTGTGAGACGAGCATCTTACCCCTAGACCACCCGTCCCCAATCGTGTGCATGGACGCAGGGTCGCGATGTATATTTTGGATAGGAGGTGAGGGATATGGTTTAGATGAGGTTTAGGTTTAGGCTAGTTTAGGCCTTCTAGAATTACCGATAGTGGCACGGACTCGTGGACGCATTAGACGGGTGGCGCGGCTGCGTGGCTTAGGTTTTTGGTAAGGGGATAGCGAGAGGAAAAGCTTGTGCCTTCCTTGTGTGCTAAATTAAGGTAGTGAGCTTAAATTGCTGTAGATAATATTCCTATTCTAGGTAAAGCAGGGCTTTTACTTAGGGCTTGAACATGAACAAACTAGCTGCACGAGACCAGCTAGATTCGTGTGCTCCAACTATCGCAATTGTAGAGGTTACCTAGGCTTTGTTTGGATTGCATTACTATTTATTTTGGAGAGTAATATTCATCTGGAGTAAAGCTGTCAACAGCCAAACAGTGTCTTTAAGAGTGCCGACTTTACTATGCACGTCTAAGTTAGGGAGTTGCATATTGAAGATTATGCAGCACTGCACTGAGCATTGTTAATAATATTGTCAGAATAACCTTCGACCTTTTTCTCACAATAAATGAAAGATAAATGAGTCCAAATTGAACTGTATATTTTGACGTCGTGTCTTTTTCTTGAAATTTAGCTGTGAAAGAACCGATCAGTCGCCTTCTGGGCCAATACCTTTCTTGGATACCCTACTGACAGTGCAAAGCACAGGGTACTTCAGCACAGAATTATACGTTAAACCGATGGCTACAAATATCATCCTCCCTTACTCGTCGGCTCACCCAATAGAGACGAAAAGATCTGTTTTGTACTCACAAATGCTTAGGGCTTATCGACTAGGATCAACTCGAACTGGACGGGAAAGGGGAATGGCTAAAATAGAGCGCCTCTTTCTAGACAATGGCTATCCACATAGACTGATTCAACGCACTAAATTTCAAGTACAGTCTAAACACGGTTCGCAAAGTATCTCAAACCCTGGTAGAAAATTAGTGCAAGCAGACAAAAATTATAGACTAACCTACATTTCTTTACCTTTCATAGACGACACGCTAACCAGAAGAGTTCATTCCGTCGTAAAATCATCGGGCTTGCCCTTGAGAGTTGCATGGCAGTGTGGGAGAACGCTCGGTGACATTGTCACCAGGTCTGCCCTGCGCCCTCCACCATGTCCGGGGGGACAGAGGCACTGCCACACGTGTCATGCAGGCTTAGAAAGAAAGTGCCATTTAAAAAATGCCGTATATGTCATAACGTGCATACTATGTCAACAGGGAAATATGAAAACAACGTACATTGGAGAGATCAAACGCAGCGTCAGGGAGCGCTTCCACGAACACTTAAGAGACGCCAAAAATAGGACACCAAACACACCATTAGGAGAGCACACACGCCACAGTCACATGGAGACACCCATAACCTCAGCTTCTTTCAGGATATAAATTTTAAGCACATGTAGACGTTGCGGAGCTAAATATAGTTGAATCACTGGAAATTAGAAATCGTAGACCAACACTTAACACCCAGACATCTTCTTGGACTCTGTTGCCACCGGTCCCATACCGCACTACACCGTCAGCACCAAACACCGATGTACAGACACCAGAAACACAGGCTACAGAGCACATCAAAACACATAACTACACGTTAAGATCACGTTTGTCGTAGCCGATGGGTATTATTCAGCGCAGTGGAGTGAGTAGGTATATGATGTGACAAATGTTTTCTGTTTCTTTATATAGTACCCATGTCTAGCACATGAAGTGTTTTTTACATATTAACATATTATGTATTAAAATCAGGTCATGTCAATCGGATTCCACTGGCTGTGAGATCGTTAATTTATAGAGTGCATGCTGTGGCACGCTCCACGTCATTTTGTACTTGTTTTCTCACCCTCAAACTGTCACTGTTGAAACAGACACGACGTCGAAATATACGGTTCAATTTGGACTCATTTATCTTTCAGTTATTATGAGTAAAAGGTCGAAGGTTATTCTGACAATATGAGTTGCATATTGACTAGTTTGTGTTCGTAAGCGGTAAGTCTTGCTCAACCAACAAGATAACTGCAAGCTTAGTTTCTGCCAGCAGATGGAAAGTTTGCTGCTTCCTTTGTGTGAGTGAAACTAGATTAAGTATATAATAAATTCAGCTAGACGGATTGTTGGCGTTGAACAGTTTCCGTTAGTCGCTGGCAACTTACATCTTGGTAAGCCATAGTGAATAGCTCCCTTTGGTTTTCCAATTGCAGAGTTGGCGAACGTTGGGTTAGTATGCCAAATAAGTACGAGAAGAACGAAACGAAGATGGAAGACGTACGAGAGAAGTACGAGCACTAGCGCCTACAGATATTTGTCATGCAAGACGGTTAAAAAGAAGCGTTGGTGTTTGTACTGGCACATTTGCGACGCTGCGACACTGCGACACTGAACTGCTACACTGCGACACTGCGGCACTGAACTGCTACACACCGTCCGAGAGCCGCTCCAGTTCAGCGATGGCCGGCACCAGATGCTGCTGCAGGATGGTCTGAGGGCTCTCGGCGTGCTGCTCCGACAGCCAGCCGGCGTACAGCACCCACAGCTGTGCCAGCTGCAGCCGCCGCTGCTCCGCCTGCTGCTCGGCCAGCTGCTCGGCTGGCTGCTCTTCCAACAGGCCGCGGCAGCGCCAGAGTGCCTGCTCGCAGCTGCCACGGGCCCAACTGTTCTCGGCCAAGCAGCGGCCCGTCAGCAGCAGGTCCGCCGGCAGCTGGGCAGCTGCCCGCTCTGAGACAGCCAGCCGCCCGGCGGCACGTGCACGCTCGCTGAGCTGAAAAATGCAGAGTACAGCTTATTGACACGGAGTGTGCCCGCTCACAGCGTACGGCTTGTTGACATGGAGTGTGCCTCCTCACAGACTAAGGTGACCAGCTGCTCGATACCGAGTACTTTTTAGCGACTTGATAAAGATGTATGTTGTCCAAGCAATCCATTATCTATACTATAAAATCAAATACATGATATCCTAACGGAGCAAGGTGCGTTTTTTTCCGCAGACTTCGCATGTTCCTGAATCTTCGAAGATTTTTTCTCCCACATGGAGACTATATAAGGTAGATTGCTTTTTGTCTCCGACTGAGATGGGCAAAATGCATCCACACTCAAACAATGCCTGAAATATGCCTCAATATAGTCACACCTTGCTTAATTTATAATTGTTCTCAACGGACAGCAGGCATCAACTGTGAATAAGCAACAACCATGGGCATCAATATAGCGCAGAAACATTGAAGTTATGGATGAGGTATTTTATTTCAGTATACCTTGGCATGGAATTCATAATCTGCCAAGTAGGTTTCTTCCCATGTGTTTCAAAAACATATTTTGTTCTCTGACACACCGAGCGTCATGCAAATATAATTCGTACTCTGGACAGGGAATTCAACGATATACTTTCAGTGTTTTGCCTACAAATAATAGCGACAAGTCACCCATATGCATATGTTCAATACAGTCACCATAACCCTAGCCCAACAACTGCAAATGAGTGCTTTGGTATTGCCAGATTTCCCTAACCTGCTAATGATAATGCTATAAGACAGGGGAAACGTTACAACCAGAGCCAATCACAGCAGCACCGAATGGGACGGTCCCAGTCATCGTTGGAAATGCCGAGTCATTCTCAAATTGAGCTCTAGAGAACTAGCAGACAAGAGCCCTTCTTGCACGTTGTTATTTGGCCAGCCGAATGGCATTGACCGGTCACCGGAGGGTGGTGGAAAATTCCGGCCCGCCTCCATCAGATCTCGGAAACTATTGAACCTAGAAGCACAAAATTTGGAAGGGAAATTACGTCTGTGGTGGATTCTATGCAGAATAAATTTGATCACCCTAAGTTAATGTCTTCAGAGTCCAATGAGGTCAAAATCGGCCGGCACGCAGTACCGAAGAAATCTGCGTGACCTTGAACGCCAGACGGTCTACTGGCGACCGGTAGGTCGACCTTGTACTCCCGCAGTGCCGAAATGTTGCAGCGGATTAAAAAAAAATTATCCTTGCGCAGGATACGCTTATCAATTTACAACACAATCACAATAATGAATTACCATATTCCTGCCCGTTTATAAGATACCTTAAAAAACCATAGGTGTGGGCAGATTCCGCCCTTCCATCTTCGGTGCGCGTGTTAAGCAAAGGTGTATGGGCGCAAATAATCAGAGACTGGCTCAGGCACCCTAAAACACAAATAACTAACTAAGCAGAGGTGTACACCCGCAGCCTAGATTTGCAAAGTGTAACTGAGCCGCCGAGTATAGCAGCAGCACAGCTAGTATACGCAGGCCACTGACCCGCAGCAGAGTGTGGTGTCGTAGCTGCCGGGATTAGCATATAGCAGCAGCACAGCCAGTATACGCAGGCCACTGACCCGCAGCAGAGTGTGGTGTCGTAGCTGCCGGGATTCCCTGACGACAGGGTGCCGCGCCTCCGACACGGCCAGCAGCGCCACACGGAACGCCAGCTGCGGCTCCTGGACGCTGAAGCTGACGTCGCAGTCCGGCTCCGCCAGCCAGCGGCTGCAGAGTTCGGCCAGGCCGCGCGCGCCGTCGGCGGAGCACAGCTGGTCGGCGGTGTGCAGCAGACGCAGCTGGGCCAGGCAGGTGACGGCCGCAGCTGCCGACGGCGGCGCCGGCCCGGCCAGCCCGGCCAGCACGGCGGCGCGGCCAGCGTCCACGGCAGCGGCGGCCGCGGTCCTGTCGCCGTCCCGGTAGGCGGCCAGGCAGCTGTACAGCGCCTGGTGCAGACCGGGCGGCGCCGCCGCCGCCGCTGGCACCGGGACGCTCCAGTCGGCTAGCCGCCAGGCGCACTCGCAGCGCGCCTCCAGCAAATGCTGCGGCACGGCGTCTGGCTGCGGCAGCTGGGCTGTTAGTGCGCGCAGTTGAGTCTGCGCCGTGCCAAGCAGCTGCAGCTCGACTAGACAGCGCAGTAGGCCGCGCTGGACGGACGCGGTTCGCTCGCCGGCGCGCGCATCGTACCCATTCAGGGCGCGCAGCCAGTCGCTCTCCTGCTCCCGGTGAGTCAGCTGGCCGTCCGCGTCATCGGCGGCGGCTAGTGCCGCCGCCCCATCCGCGTCGCCTAGCTGCAGGTGTGCTTCGAGCAGCAGCGCGCGCAGTTGGCGTCCGTCTGCGTCGCGGCCGAGCAGCGGCTCGTCGCCGCCCCGGTGGCGTACGTAGCAGCAGACCTCGGCCAGCAGGACGGCCTCGCAGAGGAGGCCGCAGCTGAGCGCCGCGCCGGCCGCCGCCGATAGGCTCACGTCCAGCCAGAAGTGCCGCTGCCACGCCGTGTCGGCCGAGCAGAGAGTGGCCGGCAACGGCTGTTGGCGCAGGTACAGTACCACTTGCAGTAGAGCCTGCACACAGCGCCCGTCAGCCGCCAGAGACAGTGCCGTCACAGTCAACGACGAAGATGACACAACGGCACAGCTCTCGCGCTCGCGCACCACCAGGTGCTCCTCCAGCAGCCGGCTCATCCAGCGACTCATCATGGCACGAAGCTTCTTGTCGGACAGCAACGCCGCCCTGGCGGCGTAGGGCAGAACGTCCAAGCAGAAGTCAGCTTCTGTAACGTGGCAGAGCGGCGCGTACGCGGCCAGTTCAGGGCTGACCTGGGAGCCGACCTCGACCAGAGCCAGGGTCAGGTTACGCAGCCACGACTCGTACCGACCGTTCTCGGGCGTCCAAAGCGCGGCAGAGTCTATCTTGCGGATGGCGTCAGCGGACGACAGCGGCTTGGGGCGCTCCAACTGCTGTCGACTGGCATAGAACGGGTGGAGCTGCTCGGCAAAGTCCGGCACTTCTGCGGTAAGTAGATCCCTGGCGGCCGGCCCGCCGGGCTGGGCCAGCATGGCGCGCAGTGCCTCGCCGGCGGCCCCTACGACGCTCACATCGCGATCCGTCAGCATGCCGTGCAGCCGCCACAGCAGGTGCACGTCCCTCGTCGCGTCCGACCCGGCACAATCGACGCGCTGCCAGGCCGGCGCCGGCGCGCGCACGATGGCACCACTCAGCGGGCGCGGTCCGAGCGCGCCGAGCAGCTGCGCCGCCGCACGCCGCAGCTCGCCGTCGGCGGTAGCGGCCAGCTGCAGCAGGCGCGCCAGCAGGCCCGACGGGCACGACGGTGGTGGCTTGGAGCTACTTTCCAGCTCGGCAAACGCTGTCCGCAGCGCGTGCACGCCGAGCGGCACGTCAGTGACGAGCCGCTTCAGTGCGCCGGCTGTCGGCGCGGCACGTAGCGCCGCCAGCGGGCCGTCAGCGGGCAGGCAGGTCAGCGCCGCCACCGCCGAGGAGTAGCCGTCAGATAAGTCTCCCAGGAGCAGCTCCAGCGCGCTGGTGACGGCCTCTTTGACCGCGGCACAGTCGGCTGTGGCGGCGACCGTGTGCAGCTGCACGAGAGAGGAGCACAACGGCTCGAGACGGATGGCCACCGTGCTGGGCTCCAGTCGACCGCAGGCGTCGCACAGCCGATTCAGCGAGCGTACGTAGTCGACGGCGATGGCAGCGTCGGCCGGCAGTCGCAGCTCGGCCAGCCGGTGTGTCACGAATGCAGTCACGTCGAGCAGCACGAACGGCCTCAGGTGCTCCAGCTGGGCGAACTCGTCGGCGACGATGGTGATGAGGGCGCAGTAGCGACGCGCCGTGTCGGCTGCGGCGTCGGTGCCGGCGGCCGCCGCCGCGTCACCGGCCACAGCCAGCAGCACGCGCTGCAAGGAGTCAGCTGGCCGCTGCAGGCTGCGCACCACCCCGTCGCCGAACATGTTCTCCGAAGCGTACCGAACGCAGGTGGCTAGCCGCTGCGGACGCGTGCCGTGCGCACGCACCAGCGCCGTTACCACATCGGCCGTGCGGGTGGCCAGCGCACTCTGCCACTCCTCGACACCGCCGACTGTCTGCTGCGCGGCGCTGTAGACCCGCTGCGCCGGCGCCAGTCCAGCTGGCGCAGCGGCCGCGGCGGCGGCGGCCAGGGCCGGCAGCGTATTCGCCACGATCTGCGGCAGACTGTCGAGCACGAGCGCGGCCGGCGTCTGCTGCAGTAGATCGGCCGCCGCGGCCAGCTGGTCGTCGTGTCTGCCGACCAGGTGCGGCACCACGCAATGCACGTGTTCCCCCACAAACTCGGCCGCCGTGGTGTACTCCATCAGCGCGTGCGGGAACTCCAACAGCGGCAGCCGCTCCGACAGCCATTGCGGCACGACGTAGTCCAGATGGACGGCCAGCAGACAGCGCGGGCCGGCAAGACCCAACGCCTCGGCAATCCGCCGCAGCGTGGCCAAGACTGCGGCGGTGCGCACCCCGCGCAGCCGAGTCGATTGACAGAGCGCGAACAGGGCACGCGGCCGGCACGTGACGCTGCCGAGCGCCACTCGCGCCAGCGCCGTGCAGAGCGCGGCTGCCCGGTCCGCCGCCTCGTCGCCGCCGTACTCGTCCGACTCAGCGGCGGCCGCCGCCACACACGCTGCGGCGGCCGAATACACGGTGGCGAACATGTTGTGCGGCGGCGGCGCCGAGCCGTCGGTGTCCGTCTCGCGTTCCCGCGCGGCGAACACAGCGTGCAGCAGATCCGCCGCCGCCATCCGCGAGCGGTGGGTGCTCCAGGCGGTCGAGTCGCGCTCGGTCCGCTCGACGGGCTCGGCCGGCTCGCTCAGGTGCCTCAGCAGCGGCTCGCCCACCCATCGGCCGTCCTCGAGCACGGCCCAGCGGCCGACCGGGTCGACGCATGCCAGCGCAGCCAGCAGGCGCAGGTGGTCCAGTAGCCAGCGCTCGCCGTGCATCGCCAGTTCGGCCTTCTTCTGCATGACGCCGACGAACTTCATGACGTCGGCGCGGTGGGCGGAGCTGCCGAGCCGGATCACCAGCGGCACGTACCCGGCAGCCATTAACTGCAGCACAGCTTCGCTGACGTGCACGTCGCGCGGCCAGTGGCGACACACCAGCTGCAGCAGGTCAGCGAAGCTGTCCACGTCGTCGGCATGCAGCGCGCTAGCCGCCGGCAACGTGCGCAGCAGGTGCATGGCGATTCTTAAGTCCCCTGGGAAGTGCAACTCCAATCGACCCTTCAGCAGACAGGCCAGCATGTCGGCGACGACACCCCGCGGCCGGTCGGCATCTTCGGCGACGGCAGTATCGTCTTTTTTCTCGCCGACGTCCATGGTGGCGAACGTGACGAGGGTGGTGCACAGCTGTAGCCGAAGCTGCTCCAGCTGGTGCAGCGGTGTCGTCAACACACCACCGGAGCCCGAGTCGGGCGGCGCCTCCTCGCCCCAGTCCAGACAGTCGCTGGACAGTGGCTCCAGACCAGAAGCCGAGCCAGTCTCGCCCGCTGCCCGCCGCCCGGCCGGCACCAGACGTCCGTCGTCGTCTCTCAGCAGGTGTAAACAGGACTGAATGAAGTCGCGCGACGCGGCGGCCGTGAGAAGACGGGCCAGCGCGCGGCCACCGACGCCAATGCCACGCACGTCAGCCGCTACTGAAAACAGCGCGTTCAGGTGTGCTAGCAGCTCGGTGATTGCAGCGGCGTGGCTCGGTACAAACCGGCCCAGTTGAGAGGCGGTCGCTGTCAGCAGGGTGGCGGTGAGCTCGCGCAGCCGCCTGGCCGTCGCCGCCCGCTCCAGGCGGCCGCCCACCAGCACCAGCAGACCACAGTCGCTCCACACGCGCAGCAGTGTCGCTGCGCGCACGGCAGTGGTGCACGCATCGCGGCACCACTGTGTAGCGCATTCGCCGCCCGCCGTCGCGTCCGAGTCGCGCTGGCGCTGCGCGACGGCCTCCAGCTGCTGCGCGACGGCCGTCATCACCCGAGCCCTGAGCGACGCAATGACGGACGCACCAACGTCGGTCGGCGAAGGCACGTCAATCTCGTCCACAGCATCCTGCAGCGGCAGCAGCAGCTCGCCCCGCAGATACAGCTGACTGAGCTCAGCCAGCTGGTCAGCGGGCTGGTGCGTGGGCTGCGGCTTCTGCGACAGGCGAAGTTCAGTCGTGTTGTCACGGAGCACGAGGCGGACCAGAATTTCGGCCACGACAGTTGCATCGCCCTCGTCGGTCGCCAGCAGCCAGTCGCAGAGCTGGGCGCGAGTGTGCAGCGGGTCGGCGACAGGTGCGGCCGGCGGCGGCACAGCGCAGTGGCGTACGAAGACGGCCAGTGAGTCGACCAGCGGCGCACTGGCCACCGAGCCGCGCTCCAGCACCAGCCAGACGAGGGAGGAGCCGGGCGACGCTGAGGGCCGCCGCAGCAGCACCTGCAGCAAAGCGTGGCTGGTGGCGCGGCACTGCACCAGTGACGACGCCTTCAGCGCCAGGTCCCACAGCCGCTGCCAGGCAGCCTCCACAGCGTCACTGGTGCTGGGCGGCGCGGGGCAGCGCAGCAGCGCGGCGGCCAGCAGCAGGTGGTGCTGCACCACCTCAGGCCGCCGGCTGTCCGTCGACAGCCAGTCCACCAGCAGGTGGAGGCAGGGCGGCAGCTGCAAGGGCGTCACCACGTCCGGGTGCGCCTCCACCAGCGCCGTCAGCAGCTGCAGCCACGGCACACACTCGAGCGACTCGCGTGTCTCGTGGCAGCGCAGGAAGAGCGCCTGCACACCCACCTCCAGGCGGCGACGCTTGGCCGGCCGCGCCTCAGACGCCGTGCAACTGGGCAGCTGCGTCACGTCCACCACCGTATCGCCCTCCTCGAACAGCAAGTAGGCCACCCAGCTAAACAGACGCACCCACTTGGCCGGCAGCACGTGCAGACGTGGCGCGCCGCGGCTCACTCTGCGGCAGAGCGAGTCTACCTCCTCCACCACCAGCTGGTACATTTTGCGCAGCTGTTCAGTCCACAGCGGCGGGCCGGCAGCGTGCTCGTCGCGGCGGCAGCTGGGCGCGCGCGCGCACAGCAGCAGCTGCATGAAGTCGAGCACGCCGTCCTGGTAGCGCGGATCCGCCAGCCGGAACACCTGCGTGAACAGCTGCTCGCCGAGACGACAGACGGCGCGCCGGCCTCCGGCAGCCGCCAGCGCCAGTACGGTGTTCAGCAGACGCAGGTCGGCCAGAGACGAGCCGCTCGATATACCGTCGCGCGCCAGCAGCGGCAGCAGGCCATGCACGCGCGCCAGCAGCGCCGTCTGCCGGCAGCCCATCTCCACTGACATCGTCAGCACGGCGAGAAAGGTGGCGCGTGCCACGCCCTGTGGTGGATCACGCAGCAGGGAACGCGCGCCACCGAGCAGGCCGCGCCAGTCGGCCAAGGTCAGCAGACAGCGGACGTGCGCCGGCTCCAGCAGCGCCGACAGCAGCAGTGCGCATAGCTGCGAGCCGGCCGTCTGCCGCCGGAACGGATGGCGTAGCGCGGCCAGCAGCTCGCCCGTCAGCAGGCTCACCCCGACGCGTGTCTGACGCCGGTTGGCGCGCTGCGCCACGGCACTGAGCGGCGCCACCGCCTGTGACGTCAACTGCTCCGCAGACGCCTGGTTTTTGCCGGTGCGTGCGTCGCTCTCCAACTTGGTCATCTCCTTCTGAAAGAAGGTGACGCTCGCCTCGAGCACGTGCGTCCAGCTCGGCCACTGCCTGTCCGTGCCGGAACGGTCCAGCTCGGCGCACAGCTGTTCGTTGGAGAGAAGGTCCCGCAACTGAGCAGCACTGTCACGTCGCTCCTTCAGCCGGTCGGAGGTCACCGCCCGACAGCAGTGCTTCAGCGTGTCCACGGCCGCCATCGTCGACACCCAGG
Organism: Ashinkailepas kermadecensis; assembly: GCA_034440615.1. Lineage (NCBI taxonomy): Eukaryota > Metazoa > Arthropoda > Thecostraca > Neolepadidae > Ashinkailepas > Ashinkailepas kermadecensis. The sequence continues at coordinate 13,689 of JAOTOM010002092.1, read as the reverse complement.
GTGATGTCAAGTTAGCTGGTTCTTGGACAACAGACAAAGATGTTGGGGAGTAAATAGAAGACACGTAACAGGAAATTGCCCTCCGGTGTGCATGTAGTCAGTTCTTCACTCATCCTCGACCCTGCAAAATTAATAATATATCACTGAACATGCATCTTGCCCATGCCATCAGCAGAAACTAAGGCATTCAGCAATGACACTGGCATCTTGCAAAAATCACTGCCCAACTTGGTTCTAATTTGTTTGTGGCCTGGTGATCACCAGACGAATCTTTTCCACGCTGCATTAGGTGAGGGGAAAAGCATCCATTCTTTTTAAGAACCATCCTGTGCTTGAATTGATCACTCATTCTTTCACTGTGTGAAATTAGGGTGACCCACCTCCAAAACTCAGAGAGGTCTGGATGCTGATATCATTGTAGCATGACATCCATTTTGTGTGAGGGGAGCACACCTTCTGTATCACTTTGACGAGACCAAGCCGGTCACAGCGCCTCTAGTGCTCCGCCATCAATGTAAATTGGCCATAGGGGATGCTCTGACAAAAGAGTAGTTGTAATTAATCTGCTGGTAGAACAAAATGACAGAGTAAAGTAGAGATACCCAATGGATGTGTGCTTCAGTGAACATTTGTGGATCTACTGAGAGTGCTTTCATCAAATATATCAACAGATTCATTCTGTTGTTTTTAGTGGTGCAGCCAGGGATTTCTTGGGGGGGGTGATGCTAAAAATATATGAAACAAGAGAAAGCTTCTGAATACAAATGTCTGGTAGTAAGCACATACGAAAAAGAACACTAAATCATTTTATACAAAAATTGGTAAATATCAAGATCAAGGTAAAATGTGCTTTTTTGATTTTTTCGTTTGTAATGGTATGCTTTCTGACCTGATGAAGATGATGCAGTCACTCATTTTCACAGCAAATGATTACTTTTAAGTCATATACCCTACGGGTAAATATCAAGATCAAGGTAAAATGTGATTTTTTTTTGTAATGGTATGCTTTCTGACATGATCACACCCGAAGCCACATCCTACCAACTCAACGTTGGCAGTCACGTCCTAACCCCCTCGCCATTCGTGAAGATGCTGGGAGTCATCATTGACCGCACCCTATCCTGGGAGGAGCACATATCCCACGTTGTCAAAAAGTGCAACTCCACCTTGTTCTGTCTCCACAATATCCGTCACCATCTCACACCCGAAGCACGCAAACTCCTAATTCAGTCTCACGTCTTTCCATACATCCTATACTGCCTCACTGTCCAAGGTGACATTGGCTGCCCAATGTCACCTTGGACGAGTGCAGAAGGCGATCAATTTCGGGGCTAGGATCGTCGTAGGGGCTCGTCGTCGTGACCATATCTCGCCGACAGTGGCAACGCTGGGCTGGCGCAGTGTCCGTGACCTCATCACTCACCGCGACAACATCGCCGTGTTCAGAGCCCTGAATGATCCGCGAGCCCCCGAGGCGATCCGTGCTCTGTTCCGCCGGCGGTCGGATGTCTCCCGGCGCTCCACTCGTGCAACGGTGGCTGGGGCACTGGAGCCACCGCATGTCACGTAGAACCTTCTCCTTCCGGGCAGCCTCGGCCTGGAACCTACTGCCGCCGGCCACTTCCGCTTCTCGGACACGGGGCGAGTTCGTCGCGATGCTGAACAACATCTTATAAATTGACTTCACGTGTTCGGTTTTCCCCTGTATACTGTTGTCTTGCCGCTTTCATTTTTGCTCATGTTTGTGAAATGTATCCGACTGTATTCTGACACAAACCAAATATTAATCCATTTTATGGAATCGGTTTGTTAAATCTCGCAAATACAAATACAAATGATGAAGACGATGCAGTCACTCATTTTCAGCATAATATATAAAATGTATCATAGCATAATATAATCTAATATAATCTAATCTAACCTAACCTAACCTAGCCTAACATAACCTAACCTAGCCTAACATAACATAACATAACATGACATAACAAAACATAACCTAACCTAACCTAACCTAACCGGAACACCAGTATACGCAATATGCTATATTTGTAGAGTGAAGATTTTGCTAGTGTATTTCTTTGCCAACTGAAAAGTAATCATTTGCAGAGAAAATGAGTAGTCGCATTATCATTTCCACGTTCAAATACCCCATATGAAAATAAAAAAATACAAAAAGTCACATTTTACCTTCAACTTGATATATACCCAAACATTGTGCATGCCTAATCATGGGCACATTCTTTGCATTGGGTATACCCATATATGAAAAGGGAATTCCTGAACAAGTTGCTATGCCCTTAATGATGCAATTTCATGTGGTGAATGCACCAACAGCATCTTTCAGACATCATTGAAATGGGCACTGCTTTTTAGATACAGCTCAATACAAATACAAACACACATAGGTCCTACCCACCTTAACTACAATGTTAAAAGTTGTACCTCTGCAGTTGCCTCATTTGCATGGGTTCTTAACATAAATGTAAAAAATCCTGTGGTTGGGGCACTGTTCAGCAGCAGTAGTTTTCAGATGGTGAAGCAGATAGCCATTGATCAGTTGATGGATGTTGCCACTTATAGTGTATGGTAAATTATTTGTTTATATATATGTGGATGAAATGTACCAATATTGTTTGTTATCATCCCACTGCCTGGGGCCCTTATCCTTTTGGAAATTTGTGGGAGCTGCTTTTTTATTCCCCAATCTCCTACATAATTTAATATTAAATTACAAACTAAAATTAACATTAGATATTATGAATATGCATTAGATAAATATGAACCTATCTTAGTAAACAATTTAAGCAATGTCTCAGTGCTGCCATCAGGGTAGCTTCACAGTGAAACTACACAGAAAGAGTATGAATGGAAAGTTTGACATGGTGGGTTCTTGGATGCAAGAAAAGACAATAATACTATACACAAAACCACAGCATTTCACTCCCAGGATGAGCATCTACAACACAATTCAATAGATACTGTTAAATGCTCCAATAGTTTTCAATGTCATATGCATGGATGAGTCCAATAATAAAAATAATAATGGGAGACCAGCAAAGCCACAGGCCCATTGTGAATATGCAGATGTTTCTAGCTTCAACTATGCAACACCATGTTGACAACAGTTTCTCTGGAATTGATGAGTAATGATGCAATAGTGGTGGTGGATTTGTGCTTTAGGGCGTGTTGACTGCCTTGGTCATTTTGTGCCTAATGATGCAATAGTGTGTTGCAAACTGAGAAGAATACATTTGCCAAAGGCAAGACTACAAAGCATGGCAAACAGCTCAATGAGGCTCACCACCAGTTAAACCAAAAAATACTCACAGAAAAGCATGGAAAGTGAAGAATCAGCACCAGGGATAATTCATACATGCACCAAATGAACAAAACAAACATGAGGGAAGAAAATCAAGAGGCTGAAGGCAAGTACCTCATCTACATAAACACATCTTTCACATTGAATCAATACAAAAATTCACATATGACATGACAAAAAGCACAAACCACCTCTTGCACTTCCCATCCCTCTATTTCGAACAGCACGTGACAATGAACTGCATTTGGCAAAGGGTTTTTATTTGCATGGCAAGCCAATTTGACAGCTATCAACTGAGACAGATGTGGAACAATCTATTTATCTGCCTATTTATCTATAATCTGCCTGCACCAGGTACCTGTCCCTACGCCAGCTGCATTCGTGGTTGCCCACCTTGTCCTGATGAGGCCTGGTCAAAAGTGCCATACTGATACTGCAGTCTGGGCCACAGGAATGCATGGTCACATTGCCCTAATCAAGTTTGGAAACTTGGTTCTGCATTTATTTCTGAAGATCTTGCATCTATAAACATAATAGATAAGACATCAATGACCAGAAAAGTAAGCATTTGCAATATAAATTAGTGGCACATCCGGATGCACCTAGGTGCATCCGGAAGTTCGTGTAGCAGTCAAAGAACCTGTCGCTACAGTTGAAAAACCAACCTAATATATGCTACATGTTCTACCAGTGCTCATACACATACCCTATGAGCACTGGTAGGGTATGTGTACCACATCGGACGAATCCAATATATCCAGACCAAAAGAACACCCAACATATTACACATTTCTCGCATGCGGCCTTCACCGCAGTAATTTGCGCAATCTTCGAACCAATGTGTAAAGGAACAAAAGCGCAGTGTTCGTCTCAAAATGTTGCAAGTGATTGCAAGCAAATGGGGTGGTTTTACAGCGGCAATTTGCTTTCCCCGTCTTGTCGCTTTAGATCGTTCCAAGTCATTCTTGGCTTCAACTAAAAGATTCAAGATATGAACTAAAAATGTACATCATACAGTCATGGATCAGACAAACTTGGATTGGAAACTGCGCGTCGGCGCCTTTCATCTGCGCGTATCAGCGGCACCAACCTGCCACCTAGCGGAGGGAGGTAAAATCAACGCAACGCGGCCTGTTTTAGGCCATGCACCCAGGGGCGTCACCACCGGGGGTGAGGGGGCAGAGGGGGAAGTCGCCCCCCTGCCATGAGACTGCTCCCCCCCCTCAATAGGCCTGGACATTTCTCTTTTTTTTAGACATTGCGTGTAAAGAAAATATACGACCTTCAATATACCAGGAGGTGCTGAGTTGATATCAAAAGTAACGATAAAGGCTATATTTTATTACTCAACGTTTCAGCCAGGAGCCACCGTCAGGAGGGATGAACAAAAACTCAAGTTTATAAAAATTAAAAAGGCACGCGGGAAAAAGCGTGCAAAAAGACACGTGGAATGCAGAAAAGCCTCCTCAGTGGTGCAGACACTCACAGAAACTCCAAACAAGAAACAAACTATGTCAAGAAGGAATCTTCTCAGGACGTCCGAGCCGATGGTCCATCTTTTCGATCCCGAAGAGCATCCTAGCCCTCTCTGGCCCTCGTACGCCTTGTTTATTCGTGAGCTGTTATGGTTCCATTTCAGCGGAGACTGCTCTTTCCACCTGTATGGGCATTCGAGCTCTCGGACAGGCCCTCTCTTGAATTCACAGCCCTTGCCAGCTCTCAGGGTCAACATCTTTAGGTCTTACGGGCTTTTTCACACACAAGCTGTTAGATGCGTTTTAATTTCTCCTCGGTTATGCTTCTGCCCTTCAGGGCGATCGCCTGGAGGGCCCATCTAACACGCCAGGAGGGTGGGTGTCCCTTCACCTCTTGAAACGCAACTGCTCTTTAGCAGTCCGGGGCCCCTCCATGGGCTTAGAGGCCCCTTTCGTACCACCGGAAACCCTCGGTTTCTGCCCGGGTGGTCTCCGCAGTTCTGGGACCTGTTTATCGGTCTGAGGCCCGCTGTCATCTCTGAGCCCCTCTCGATCGGCGTGACCTGAAACCGACCCAGCGGCCATGCACGTGCGGTCCGGGGACTCCCTCTGTCGGCTCAGGGAGCCTCTTTCATGGCTCAGGACACTCCGTCCGGCCGGAATCCCCTCTTTCAAAGGCTAGGGCCTTCTCTATCACGCAAGGGGCCTCCCTGTGCGGATTCGACCGCCATCGGCCTAGGGGCCCTTTATGCCGACTTTGGGCCCTCCCCGACGGCCCGGGGTCCTTCCGCGGCTTGGGGTCATCTCCGTCGGCACAGGGAGCGATCCAGGGCCTACTCTGCAAGGTCGGAAGCTCTCTTTCAACAGCTTGGGCTCCCTCCCTCAGGCCAGGGCAGGGCCCCCCTGCCCGCTGCCCTCCCCCTGGTACGGGTAAGGTTCCACCAAGATAGAAAAGGATGATCCAGAAACGTGGCAGGAGGCACCTAATTCGGAAGAGGACGACACAAGATTGGAAATGAGACCCTATGATGAATTATGAGGCCCCCAAAATAGGAGGGAAAGGCCATTACATAAGATGGCTCCCAGGCGAGAAACAAGGCTCCAAGACGGGTAAGAAGGTCTCCAGGAAATGACAAGGCAGCTGAGATAAGAAAGGTTGCTTGTAATTTGGAAGAGGAGGAACCTGGAAGAGAAGAGGAGTCCACCAGGAGATAAGAGGCCACCCCTAAAATTGGAAAATATCGAATGAAAACGCAGAGCAGGAGGCCCCAGACGTGAGAGGAGGCCCTAATTTGAAAAAGAAGGCTTCTAGAAGAGGAAAGCAGGCCCCTGCCGAACTCGAGAGAAGTCCCTCAAGACGAAGTAGGTCTCCAGGGCCGAATGAAGCCCCGAAGACCGGAAGGAGTTCCAAGGAAATGAGAGGAGGCCCTTAAGATGGGAGTGGTAGCAGGTACGGAAGAAGGTGATGTTTCCAAGATTGAAGATCCCCTCAAGATGTGTAAGGCTTTGCCAGGACAAAGGAGGAGGCCAACGGGGCGTGGCAGGAAGCCCCGTTGGCAGAGAATGCCCCTGGAACATGAGAGGAAGCCCCATGCCATCTTAAAGGAGCCCCAGGATGTAGGAGGAGGCCCTCCAAGATGGGAGAGGAGGACCACTGAATATGGAGGAGGGTAGGACACACGAGGAGACACCCAAGACCGGTAAAGAAGCTCCAGGAAATGAGGCGAGACCACTAAGACGCAAGAGGCCTATAATTTACAAGAACAAGCCACTAATAAATGGCAGGAGTCGTACCGGGGTACTTGCAAATCACGATATGAGCCCCAAAAGACCCGGCTGGGGCCCCTGAAAATCACGCTGAGCCTTTGGTATCAAAAGGTCACGCCCGGACCATGAAAATCACGCTAGTGGCACGACAGGTCGTACCGTTCTCCAACAGTATCAGTGGGACACAAATGAAGCCGGGGAAACGAAAAACATGGATATGGATAATCACTCTAGTGCCCCAACAATGACGCCAAAAGCCTCCAAAACGTATTGGACTCCCAGAAAAGTGTCGAGGTCGCTAAAACTCGCGCTAGGGATCCAAGCAGATGACGTCGGGACACAAAAGATTACATTGGACTCAAAAAAGTCGCGTCGCAGCCCTTGAAAACCACACTTGGGGCCCAAAAGGTCGCGCTGGAGCCCCAAAAATTGTACCTGCCCCCCCCACCAAAAAAAAAATCAATTCTCAACCGAAATGTCAATCTGCGGCCTCAAAAATCGGGTCAAGGTCCCCCAAAAACCCGTTGGGCACCGGAAAAAAATTTGTCAGGGCACCGAAAGAAATCGCACCGGGAGACCGAAGAATCGTACCGGGACCCAAAAATATTACATAAGGACCTTTACAGAAATATAACTCGATGTCTAAAAAGTTCAGACGGAGAGTCGATCGAATCGACCCCAGCACCGGAAATTTAAGAACAGGTTTGGAAAAAATTACCCGAAGGGTTTTTATACTCCGAAAGGGGCCATTGATTGAAGAAAAAAAATATCCTTCGGTGGCCGCAGTGGCATATCAAAGGGGCAAATACCCCCTCCCTCCTAAGAGGGATAAGCTCCCAAGAATCGTGCCGGGGCCCCAAAAAGTCGCGCTGGGGCCACCAAAATTCGCGTCGGTCCACCAGAATTCACGCAGGGGGCTCCAAATAAATACCGCGGGCCCCAGAAAACTCGCTCCGAGGGCCGAAAATATGCGACAGGAGCCGTCAAGATCGCGATGGGGCGATAGCTAAGTACGTGTTCCGTAGACTCGAACCGGTCCCCCAAATATCGCGCTCGGCACCCACAATTCCTATCGGTAGTCCCAAAAATTTGGTCTGGGCATAAAAAATTGACGTCGGGGCTCCCAAAAATTGGCGTCTATGGCCCCACATAAGCACAGTGTGAACTCAAAAATCGCGTCAGTATCCGAAAAAAAAATCAAGCCGGATCCCGGCGTTTGGTCCCCGGAACCACGCGCCTGGGCACGATAAGTCGCGCTAGGACCCAGAAAAATCGCACCGAAGCTCCAAAATCGCACTGGGCCCCACAAATGTGCGTCGGAAGCCCAAATAAACACAGCGGGACCATAAGAGCATAACGGGGACCGATAATGCAACTGGCCCTCCAAAGCGCACAGTCTCGCAAAAAGCGACAGGGCCTTAAAACATGCGTTGCAGCCCAAAATAAACATACCAAGAGCTCTAAAAAAATACACCGGAAGCTCTCAAGGCACACAGGGGCCATGCGACCGCCCACGGACCTGAAAAAGAGGCTGGGGCCGCAAAAAACAACATGGTCCCAAAACGAACATAAAGAACGGGCACTAAATAAACATATCGGATCTTTGAAAACGCCCAGACACCTAAAAAAATCATCGGTGCACGAAATGCAACAAAACCCTAAAACGAGCAGGGGTTTCGAAAATGTTTTGGACACCTAACAAAAATGAATTGGAGCCCTAAGACACATCCGTGGACGAAGAAAAACGAAAGGTGTCCAAAAACAGAACTCTGAGACCGGGCCTCGGTTCGGCAGCCAATCTGGGAGCATATTTAATCAAAGATATGAGGTGCATCAAAGCTCAGCGGGTATCCGTACTTCTTAACCACCATGAAATGTGGGAAGTAGGGAACTAATGATCGAATTAATAAATCGAATTTTCGCAGCGAACACCCATATGAAGCATTCCGTCACGTCAAATATGGCTCATGTCTATCATGTGGCAGCAATTAGCAACACGTAGGAGGCCTAGCAGAAACCGTGACATCGCACGAAGTATGGCGAATGCGCCGAATGCGCAAGATGGATGTGCACGTGCACGAACGTTGGCGTCGTGGCGATCGGGCGCTATGAACTGGAATGTCTGAAATTGGGAAATTTTATATTTTAAAGTGATTTGCATAGGTCTAATTTCAGCAGTGTGAGGTGACTTATCAAGGGATACCAAAAAGAAAACCTTGGAACAGGGCGGGGAGTTAGGGTTGAAATCCGACGGATCAGAAACGATAGTGGTAGATTAGGCCCCTCCACAGGATAATTCAGTTGGTCACTATTTTTTGTTCTTTCAAAAGGTCCCCTTTGACAAAACAGTTGTCGAAATCTGAGGTCTTTTTTAATCGGGTAGGTGGACCCCTCCAAATACGTTTGCCCCTCCCTTACGCAAATATAGGTACGCCACTTGTCCCATACGCCGATGAGCCCATACAGAAACATACGCCCATGGGGAAAAGCCAGCATTGAGGGAGCAAATACCCCCTCATAGGCATACAAAACAACATCGATGCCCATATAAAATGGGAGGAATTATGTTTTTAAATGCATTTTCTTCCTACACACTTAACTTCCGGCCTACAGCCCGCATGATTAGAGCTTCCCAGCTTCAATACCTTCACAAAGACGTCATTTACAAAACGGTACAGCACAGCGAAAACCATGGGCGTGACGGCGTGGAATTTGAAGGTTTGCATTATTTATGCATTGCCATTAAATTATTGTTGCATTGTCATTCATGCATTGTTGTTCAATGCTTGTTCTTGCCGTGAATTTATTCGCTGAGGATTTATTATTTTAGCTTGTGTGCCAGATGCCTTGGAGCCAGCAACAAATGTGATAAAAGAAATCAATAAATCCCTAAGATGGCAATCAGAAAATCAATTCAATCCATTTCTCGTTGTCACCTTCGCGAAATTGTCGTCCTAGTGCTGAGAAATGATCGTTTAAGCTTGCTGATGACATCAAGCTGGTGGGAACGACTAACAGTAGTGACGAATCTAGCTATGTTCAGTTAGACTTGGTGGACATTGAAGTGGGGAGATATCTTGATGGGATAACAATGGGAGATATCTTTAAGATATGCTTAGCACCAGCCCCGCCAGCTCGCTGCAATCTAGAGGCCAGCGAGAAGATTCTTCTGATCGAGAAAGCATTAAGACATTCGTTTGTTTTGGCACTTAGGTATTTATCCACATATTACATACTTATGCACTGGTATGGCTCAGTTCTGAACGAAAAAAAGATTTTGCTATTGCGTTTTGCGTAAATGATGCACCATGCCAAGAACAAACAAGACATCAATATGAAATCATGTTTCTAATTCTGGAACCATAGTAAGAGCCTAAAAAAACGATAGGAGTCCCTAACAAAGTTGGGGGCCCTTTTCGGGGAGCAGGAGGCCCCCTTTCAACATTGCCCCCTGGAAGAATTTCGTGGCGACGCCACTGGGCCAGGGGCACGGCTTGGGTCCTATCCGTCGGCCCAAGGACTCTTATTGACGGCTCGAGTTCCTCTCCGGCAACTAGGAGGCACTAGTTGTCGGATAAAGCTGCATGTTGCCGGATAATATAGAATGTTTCAAACGCAAGCTGGAGCCAAACTAACTAGCCGACCATAGTACAATTACGGCCACACACAACCACCACAAGATTGCTGGGTGGGCACGAACTAATGGGAGTTTCAACTTGCATGGAAACTGACCGAGAAGCACTGCCGTATTCCACCCCTATAAAAAATTCCATCAATAATTACCTAATGGTCTTGCCCCTTGGGAATTGGAACATTCCCAATGGTCTAAAGGGCCTAATGGTTCCTAGTGGTCCTGATGGTACCTAGTGGTCCTGATGGTACCTAGTGGTCCTGATGGTACCTAGTGGTCCTGATGGTTCCTAGTGGTCCTGATGGTACCTAGTGGTTCTGATGGTACCGAGTGGTCCTGATGGTACCTAGTGGTCCTGATGGTACCTAGTGGTCCTGATGGTACCTAGTGGTCCTGATGGTACCTAGTGGTCCTGATGGTACCTAGTGGTCCTGATGGTACCTAGTGGTCCTGATGGTACCTAGTGGTCCTAATGGTACCTAGTGGTTCTAATGGTACCTAGTGGTCCTAATGGTACCTAGCCGTGCTAATGGCACCTAGCAGTGCTAATGGTACCTAGTGGTCTCAATGGTGGGCTTTCTAGCAGAAATAATTATTGGTATTTAGAACAGTTTTCGTATGTCTATCCACGTTGTATCCATTATCAAGCATGGTACGAAACCAGTTGTATTTCATGCCTAGACACAATAAGCCGCGCTAGGACACCTGCAGCGTCCTGCCGTAGTTGTTGCAAATACATATAGGCAAACATTTACCGACACTGCACCGGCTGATACGATGCACCACGTTAAAAGCAGGTGTTTAATCAGGTCCATAAACGAATGCCAACTACTGGTCGTGTTTGATTTTACTTTCTTAATTATTGATAGTGGTTCACGCAGTAGCCATACTTCTGGAACCATCAGTAAGGGAGTCAGCTATGAAATCGAACAGCAGTGTCAAAATTCTGCACACAGCACGGTAAAGTTCCACGAGTTCACATAACCATTTATTTCACAACATACGGATAAATGGCATAAATTCCGGTCTTCTCACATCACAACCAGGCGTGGATCAAGGCGTGTGGCGCGACTCTTCGGCGCGCGAAGCGGGGTGGCGCGACCGTGGCTCAGCTTCTTTCTGCATTTCCGGTGCAGCAGGGTACTTCTGTTTTCTGCGGAGGTCGTACATTTTTTAATTCAGGAACTTGGACACCTTTCGTTCCACAAGCGCTATGTAGTCAGCCGACCTCCAGATCCCGGATGCTTCCGTGGGAAGTTCCTGCCATCGCAAGTGGTAAGAAGGAACTGTCACGATTGACCAAATCCATCGTTGATAACGTTCCAACAATTGCTTGCAATGGAAGAAGCACTCAAGTCGGAACACTTGCAGATTAACGTTAGTGCACTGATACGCAATACTTTCTATCGATTGAATAAACATACATGAACGGATATCAGTGGTGTCAAAGCATAATTATTAAGCAACAATAAGTGAGCAGCAATTTTCAAACAACTCCATTGAATGCTTTGGGGCGTAAAAAGGAGTGGAAATATTTTACCCAGATTATATCTGGATGCGCAACATCCCGGACAAGGCTGTGCTTCCAGCCTTACGCTAGATTGCCCGGCATGCACATGCTTTTCTTCATATATCCACTGGCCTCACTGTAAATGTTGACCATGGCTAAGGTTCAGTGTCGAACAGCTAGAAAACAAGAACGGTGAACACATGAAGAACTTTCGGTGGCATACGCAATGCTGAAATGAAATGCTGAAAATGTGCTTACCAATTGTGATCGAGTGTTTGAACTTAATGACGCAGGGACTGCTAGTGGATATATATTGACCATCATAACAACTGTCCAATTGAGAAATTTATATGGTATCGTAATTAAAATAAGGTAACTTAATTCCTACCTGTAATCGGTAACTAATAGCCATGTAATGAGACGCCTTTTTTGGGTGTGATATCAGACAGCGTGACTTGATAGAACACATTACAAACGCATGTCTTTACAATATGGTGTCAAGAAACATTTTAATATGGATTACACCTCAAATGCACTGCAACGAACAATGTGTCTAACTGATTTGCATGAATACTGGCATGAAAACATGCACATAACAAGTTGTTGATGCATTGCACAACAAAAGACCAAAAACATTTTTTTTTATATTTAGTCCATTATTTGGCTAACTTTATCAAGAAGCTGATCATATGAAATGGATGTTACTCTAATATGGTTGTGCACATGTAAGAGTAATTCAATGCCCATGAGTTGATGTCAATTACTCACTTCAATGTTATATTTTGACCAAGTGAGCAAGGGGAATCGTATGTAAATGAAATGTTGTCAATGAATACATGATAAAATTATGCTATACCATTTTCAAATTTGTCTCCCTTACTCCATTATCTGGGCTGAGGGGCACATCTATTGAATTGATCTTACAGTGCTCATCTTTTCATACCCATATATATATGCACACATGCATGCATGCATGCATGCATGCACACACACACACACACACATACACACACATATACCGTTTGACACCGTTTTCAAATTTCACTTGTTTATAGGCTATATATATATATATATATATATATATATATATATATATATATATATAAATATACATATGCATATATAAATATACATACATATATAAATACATATACATATATAAATATATATATATATATATATATATATATATATATATATATATATATATAGCCTATAAACAAGTGAAATTTGAAAACGGTTTCAATGCACCATCTGCAAATGGGACCATGGGATTGTTCCATTGATCAACAGTGGAGAACAAGATCAGAGAGGTTCGGGGAGACTCGAACAGGAAATTAATAGAACAGCCGGTAGAAATTTGGGGAGACATGAGCTTATGAGCTGTTTACGGACTGATCTTGTCTTCAAATAATACTCTGGGTTTGTTGGGCCATGATTCATTCTCACCTTGTCCTCGAAAAGCAGCTTGCACTTCGTGCTGTAATGCATGGTTCAGCTCCTGCAGCTGCTTGACATCATCCTGCAGGGCCTCTGCTGCTCTCGAGAAGGGTGACCTGCTGCCTCAGCTGAGTAACCTCTTTCTGCTTTGCCATCTCTTTCTGCAGGAGTCTGAACTTCTCCTCGTACCTATCAGAAATTGATTGATTATTTGGGTTTAAAGATGCACCAACTGCAGGGTCATTACCCAGTACCTATTAGAAACACAGCATTAAGAATAGCATTGCGATAAAAGACCTAGTATCGTTTGATGACATGGGATAGTGAGAATGGAAACTTCCAGGATACATTACTATTAAATGCTAAAGTAATCAAACATCCTTACTCACAACAATATAAATTCTATAGATTGTTATGGGTTGTTGCTAATTCCCCTTCATCCTGTGCTCCTTACTTCAATCTTACACACACTTGCTTTGATGCAATTTGGCGATGCCCCCAAATTAACAACTTCCATCCATCCCGCAAATATGATGACCTCATGAAT